>JALPQI010013177.1:0-28083 GCA_025490895.1 Thaumatotibia leucotreta
ACCCTATCCCTGCCGCTTATCTGCTAAAAGATGGCGCTACAATTGCACAAACACCATATTTTCGTCATTTTCTGCTAAACCGAGGATCAGAGTTAACATGTTTTGAGATACGCGATAGGAGCAAAAAATCTAATGTACAAATGATAGCAACCTGCACAAAATACTGTTCTTCTAAATCGCAATAATGCAAAAACTAGAAATTTATGTAATTTTACCCTGTAACGCACACTACTACACCTCCCGTCAGTACCCAATGTCAGTTATACAATCATTACTCTTTAATAAACTAGATGGCGCCAGTTAAAAGAATAGCTTTTCTAAATGATCTAAGTTCTAACTAGAGGGCGCCAATTAGGAAATGACTTTATATTGTATTGTATATTTGTAAAGCAAAACCAACTGTTGGTTTGGTATTAAAATCCCTACTTTTAACTGTACAGATATAACAAAAGCTGTAGAAGTTATTCCCGTACTCTTAGGATAATACCTATCCGTCGCCGTTATGTACAACCCTTTAGAGTATTATATTTTTTGGTAGGTACAGCTACTTACTGGTAAATAAAATAGTTATCAAAGATAGTTACTTATGTCCCAAAACACTAGTATTTACCGCAGCGGGTCTCTATTCGCTAGGAACAATGTGGCAATATAATTACGAGTATAGATTGACCTAAGAAATTCATATTATTATACTTGATCAACGGCACTAGCACATATCGTGCATGACAGGAACCTTGTCGCGGCTACCCGTCCCTTTTTGATTACATTGATTCAAAAGAGATGAGAAGTTGCGAGCAGGTCACAAATTGCTGCCAATATTGTTGTACAAGATGTGCTAGGGCCTCAAGTATAATAAACGTAATAAAATGTGTAGGTATTTTGGGTAGTTCTATGGAGTTAGAAGATTGAAGAAATATATACATTAGACACGTAGTTGTAGACCAAATTGAATGATCTGATGGACATTTGCCGACTTGCTTTATTACCAACTACGATGACTGATGATGTACTAGTAGTTTATCGGACATTTGGATCTTAGACCTTGTTGGAGTAACATTTATATTACTAAATGTTAGCCTACATACCTACTATGTTAGTCTCCAACTAACATTGTATATTACATAATATGTAAGGATAGTGTTATCCTGTCTAAGTTTACCTACATTTTCGCCTACCATCCCATAAGATGCTAATAGATTGTCCGATATCAATTAAAAGTAGGTTAGGTACGAGTACTTACTTAAATACAAACGCAACGAAGATTTTCCAGACACAGGCGAACAGCTGGACGCTCAATTTTCGGATACTTTATACCATATACAAGTTGCTGTATTTCCGTTGTCAGAGAGGTTTCAGGAGTATTAGGATGCAGAGTAGTTAGACCCCCTAGAGTTTAGTTCATGTATCAGAAGTACCTACTGCCTAGGCATTGTTACAGTAGCTAATACCTACTATTTTACGCGGTTTCAACATTTTTCATCACATTTGCTTTCTAAGCGCGCCATTGCTTGCATGCATAGTGGGAGTAATAGAAAAGTGAAATTCCTTAGGGAATACCAATATTTTGTCTCATAACATATTCTTTGTCCGCAAGTGTTATAAAAAACATTGTAACCATCACAATCGGTAAGAGGCATACCTACTAACTCGAGTCATCAAAAGCCCTCCGCCTACGGCGTCGGGCTTCTAACACTCTCGTTAGTGATACTGTACTTACCTCCCTAGATGCACAATGTACTATTATCGACCGCTCTGAAACATTTAAAAACCTTCTAGACGGACTCTGTATTCCACCCTCACGGGAATGTAGGTATTTGTTTCTTGGCCACCTATTTAGTATAGCCGACGACAATGGTCAAATGGTTGATAGTGGCTGTTTTCCTAGCTGTAGATGTTTGTCTGATAGCATTGCAACAGAATGTATTATTATAAATTTTTGAAGGTAGGTAGGTAGGTACTTCTTGAACCTAGTCAAACAAAACAAAGACAAAACGTACTAGAGAGGGAAAGGATACTTTCAGGCACTGTGTGCTTACCATAAGCTGACGCTGCGTTTTTAACGCGGACTTACTTTCCATCCCGCCCGTAATCGCGTCTTGGGGCGAGCCAGCCGTATAGAAAGCACCTACGTAAGTCCGCGTTAATAACGCAGGGGCAGCTCATGGTACGGCTACTGGTTCCACAGGAGGCGAGTAAGGGATGATTTGTCGACTTTTTTCTCGCTCAATAAACAAAGAGTAGACATAGATCTTATGTCAGTTAAAATTAACAAATATACCTATACAGGGTGTTACAAAAATGGTGATACAAGATATTAAAACATGAATCTATTAATGATTTTGAACAACTTTTACTATGGGACCAAATATGAAAACTCAAAAAAAAAAAATCGACGCGCTCATACATTTTGGTTAACCTATCTTAGCCCATTTCTATGGAAGTGTCATTTTTTTCTTGAGTTTTCACATTTGGTCCCATAGTAAAAGTTGCTCAAAATAATTCATAGATTCATGTTTTATTATCTTGTAACACCCTGTATATATGTAGATGATCGTTGGCTGTTCAGTGTTCACACTGCCGCTTATTATAATCAATGCAATATTTTTTTCTGACACTGGGGCGGTGATATGGCGTAAGGACCAACTGTCAAAATAAATACGCGAATTAAATTTTCTATATATTTTGTGGTTTATTTATTCTTAAAACCATTACATTAGGAATAATGTTTTCTAAAATAAATAAACGTTTCCGAGTCAATTCCCATGAAATGCCTTTAGTACCTACCGTTTGGTATTCGGATTTGATAGCTGGCTGCCAAATGGGAAGTATAGTTTCCCGTCTGGTAGGATGAAATGGGACTAACTTTCCCATCTCGTATCTGGATTTGGTACAATACAAACCTGGTTACAAACCAAATGATAAGTCCCGATTTAAAGCCAGTTACCTATTGGGATTTTAATCCCATTTCGAAGCTGGTTTGGTAGCCAATCTACTAAAGGATGAAATGAACAAAGTTCTTAGTAATATTGTTTAGTGTGAGTCATTTTGAGTTCCTGTTTTAGGGCCTAATCTTCAGTTCGGCGACCGTTTTCTAGTCGTCATACATTTATGAAATTAATAAACTCCAAATGTAACCGTTATAATGGCGAGACATTTCGAAATTATACTTCAAATAGTCTGGTCCCGCCATTATAACGTTATAATGGCGGAACCAGGTCCTGAATTCTGTCCATATTCTGTCGATTCATATTGCATTATTTAGTACTTACTGAATTTGTACTATTTGGTACCTGTTGTAAAAAAAATTGTACCTCTTTCATTCCAAAATTATATTTGAAATAGTCTGGTTCCGCCAGATCATTTGAAG
Source organism: Thaumatotibia leucotreta (assembly GCA_025490895.1). Taxonomy (NCBI): domain Eukaryota; kingdom Metazoa; phylum Arthropoda; class Insecta; order Lepidoptera; family Tortricidae; genus Thaumatotibia; species Thaumatotibia leucotreta. The sequence goes on from JALPQI010013177.1 coordinate 3,368, forward strand.
CAGACTATTTGAAATGGAAGAGGTACTAATTTTTTTACAAGAGGTATCGATACCAAATAGTACTAATTCAGTACTAAATAATGCAATATGAATCGACAGAATATGGACAGAATTCAGGACCTGGTCCCACCATTATAACGTTATAATGGCGGGACCAGACTGTTTGAAGTATAATTTTGAAAAGGAAGAGGTACTATTTTTTTTACAACAGGTACCAAATAGTACAAATTCAGTACTAAATAATGCAATATGAATCGATCGAATTCAGGATCTGGTTCCGCCATTATAACGTTATAATGGAGGGACCAGACTGATTGAATATAACTTTGAAATAGAAGAGGTACAATTTTTTTTACAACAGGTACTAAATAGTACAAATTCAGCACTAAATAATGCAATATGAATCGATCGAATTCAGGATCCGGTCCCGCCATTATAATGGTTACCCATTTATGTTCAGTGCCTATGAATCTGACAGCTGTTTGGACCACACGCCTATATAGCGTCGCCTGCAAAAGATCGAAAACCCTAACTTACTGGCCAACGATACAGTAGATATAATAAACAGTAGCCGTACCATGACTTTGCAAGTATCGGTAACATTAGGTTTTATTAAATACGTTGAGCAGGCCATCGCGCTCGCTCCTATTTGTAAGCGCGAGCACGATAGAATGCACGTATCGAGTAAAACCTTACGTAATTACGTATCCTTTACTTTCCAGCTCATGGCACGGCTACAGTACCTACCTACTCTTCTGTAATCTTCTGCTGAGAACTAATATTCGCTAAATTGAAATATTGGTGCCCTAAATATACGCATAGCTAAAACATAGGTTTCAATCTGTTGAGTATCGAAAGTTCATCGCCTCGTCTGTTCTTGTATCAACGTCTGTGCTATGTACAAATTGTTTTATATCCATGTAGGAATACTTCAGTAAATAGATGACGAATAGTACCTAATACCAAAGTTTGGGGCTACTATTAACGATGTAATCGAGATAATGGGTTGCCGAATGGTTGACACATACATATTATAGTTTTTATATACATAATATATTCTTGCTCTATATTCTATACTCTGTTTGGTTAGATATTTAAAAAAAGGTAAACAATCTTGCAGTATCTTTTTATTGAAAACTACAAGTAGAAAATAAGTTTTACCAAATATACATTATATAACAAAGGAATACAGTGATTTACATTGTTTCGATTCATTAAGTACCTAGTTTGGATTTTTAAATGCATTTTTCAATAAAAAGATAGTGCAAGATTTTTTACCTTTTTAAAATACCTAACCAAACAGTATAAGTGAGACAATTTTTACATTTTGTTTACAAGTGTGATGTTTGTGCCAGTGACCAATTACAATTATGGTCTCGTTTATACGCTTTTCGACCCAGCGAATATTCGATCCGGTAGCAGTCGAGCCAACGTATATTTGTGACCGAGATTATGGGATGACAATCTCGGTCACAAATATACGTCGATTGTCCAATCGAAACATTAATTTTGATTTTAGGATACATTATTTCTACGATTTTCGACACAGCGAATATTCGATCCATAATAGCCACTCAATAGCTTTTGGTAACTGTGGTTACCAGCTGTCACTCTTATTTTACATAGGAATAAAAGTAGCAGTTGAGCCAACGGACTGTAAGATACTCCTATAGTGCGTACGTATCTCAGTTCCGGTTCAATAGTGACATACGAGGTTACTAAGAGCGGTGACAGTTTTCATAAGAACTCTACCTGAACTTCACTCCACAGAATGTGATACTTTTCTGCGCGAGTGCAAGACTGAATTTTCATAGTAGGGGAGAGTGGGGTACAGTGGATCCCTTTTTTTTACAAATGTTGTAGTGGTGTAATTTTTATTTGTAATTTTCTAGATACCTTATTGTCCCACCTATTCCTTAGAGGACACATTTTCCAGCACAAGTATATAATTTACATATAGCTTTAAAATCATTTTCATTATAAAAAAGTGAACTAAAGTTACCTCTTCAATCAAAAATCACAGAACAGTTCCTAGTTTGAGGTAAAAAAAAACAAGAACAAGACTTTTCAAGTATAATTGAAAGTATCTTCCGTTATTTAGTTACTCCAATATTAGTATCACACAGATGAGCAAATTCGTAAAAAAAGAATACCGGATTATTAAAGCGATAAATAAAGCAAATGCAAAATATTCACCGTGCACCGTTATTCACTGTACCCCACTCTCCAGTCTGGTTGGTACTATATGCAGATATTTTCTCGCATAATGCATTCGCATAATATAGTTTGATGTTGGTGTTGAAATGTAGACCTCTTTAACTCTTGTCGGTTTCGATCACCGACTCATGTAGAAAATGCTCACTTTCATTTCATCACTTGTATTCAGTAACAATATTTATTCGGAAAAACACAGCTCATAATAATGTCGAAAATTAAATAGTATATTTCCATAAACATTATACTTAATTAAAAATATATGAATGTTTCTTGTCACCAAGTTCAATACCATTTTCTTGAAATGTGTTCCGTTACATTTTCATTAGGTTCTTTCCGCTGAAGTATCTTCCCAATCTTCAACTGTATTTCAATATTCAACTGAAAAAATATGATTGTATAAATATAAGTATAGTTGCGAGATTAACAAGCCAAAGAAAAAGGCAAGTGTCATGAGTTGGCAAGTAACGATTAAGTTAGCGTTTACTCGATACGTAAAGTAGGCGCTCGGCGCTTGATCCATGATGTACTGGAGCATCATATGAGCGTGATAAAATGCTTTATGTATAGAGTAAACTCTAACGCTGAACAAAGTGTGCCCCGCCTGGAAAATGCCAGTGTTATGACCAGCCAGGTCAACAGATTTGACCCCGTGTGACTTTTTTTGTGGGGTGAGGTGAAACGGCGAGTATACGTTGAAGATGCCCAAAATTACGAAGACTTAAAAAGTCAAATAATAAGTGCATTTTGATGAACTTAAAAGTGAAAACTACAGACTTGTGATGGGAAATATCGAAGGAAACATTCATGTAAATTAATTAATAAGCATGAGAAATGGACTGACCGAGAATGCCTGATTACGTATGTTGCATACACTACTTTATCTACACACATATCATAAGTGCTCTAAGATGCGTTCAGAAACAGAGCCTTCTCATACTTGACTCTTGACTTTTGCGGCAACAGGTTGTTAGTTGCTGTCATAGCTGCATTGAGTATGTCCGGCGGAGTACTCATATCGTTATCCGAGTCACTGCCACTCATTATCAAATTTAATAATTATCAGTATTATCACAAAGTATTTACACCTTTTCACAATTTTTCACTTGTAAGGCAATAAACAAAAGGCAGGAATGGCACCGATTACAATTTCTGTATTTTTTCTTTCTTCTTGTGTCACTCGATATGAAAATATCGTCCGATTGTTACTAAAAAATATACTGAATTAACTTATTGTGTTGATGACTGGCTGAATATTTATAGATACCAGAATAGGCACCCCACTTGAATCTGACAGCTATTCCAAATTTAAAACTCATAACCTCCGGAAAAATCGTATATAATGTTAACTTTATGTATGTGCCAAGTTCTGATGGTGGGTAATGCTGGTCATTGTCTATTGTTACTGGACGCATTTTTGAGCACTTTACGATATTTGTGTAGATAAAGTTGATTTAAAATTTTGAAATACGCCTCAATGAAAAAAGTTTCTGTCCTACTTTGTAATTTTATCACGTTTCCCAGACATAATTTAAAACATTCGACAAATTTCACACACAGAAAAATTCTTTATCTTGACGGTCCTAATAATAATAATAATAATAATAGAAAAATAAAGGAATAATAATAAATAATAATAATAATAAAAATATTTATTTCAGATCATTGATCCATATTTTGTTAGTAACATTTTAACTTAATAACTATGTTAGTGATACATTACAGACACATTACAAATTACAAACTTTTTGACCAGATACTGGCAAAGAACCTATATACGAACTGGCCGTGGCCTCATCCTACTTGGCTTTGCCGATGGCCACTTCAACCCAGTATCTGGTGATAGGGCAGTCAAGGCTTTCGGACAAAGCCCTAAGGAGGCCGCTGCTGCTGCCCCGCACTCGTCTGAGTAGCGATCCGACACGCTTGCGCCTGATAGCGAAAAAGTCGTATGTTCGCACTTCGGCAAACATGCCGGATGCACTACAGTGCTTTGGCCGCCGCAACAGCATCCTCAAGACATTGTTGTATTGGACTCTCAGTGCGTTGTATGCCCTCTGTGTAAAGCCTACCCACAGACTGCAAGTGTAGAATGTCTGACAGTAAGCTTTAAAAAGCGTCAATTTGACTTGTTCATTACACTTTGCAAATCTGCGGGCAAGCATATTACCCCGCACTGCCATCGCCCTTCTCTCCCTCTCTAGATCCAGGTCATCCTTTAGATCCTCAGTAAGGATATGCCCTAGGTATTTGAATTTTTCAACTCTCTTTAGGGGTACGCCGCACAGCTCGATCGCAGGTATTGTTGTAGGGTTGTATTTACTGGCTTTGAAGAGTACACACTCGCTCTTGCTAGTGTTATACCTAAGACCGTGCTCCTCGGCATACCCTTCACATTTCCGAATGAGTTGCCGTAATGAGTCACTCGATGGACCCAGCAGCACCATGTCGTCTGCGTAACTAATGTTGTTAAAACATGTTTTATCAATATGACATCCGACATGTGTGTTGCTGAGCCCCTCAATCAACTCGTTTACATATAGATTGAACAGCACGGGAGATGTTAATCCCCCCTGCCGCACCCCACATTTCAACCTATACTCGTCAGAGTCTTCCCCTGCCCATCTCACGCAATTGACCTGGCTGCTGTACCAGTACTTTAACAATTCTACGCACTCACTCGGTATACCAGTTTTTGCTAGCTTGTCCCACAGTACGTCGTACACAACCAGATCAAATGCTTTCGACAGGTCCATAAAACACGCATATATAGGCGTGTTTCTATCTTTGTAGTACCGGATAACCCTCTTAACGCACAATATTGCAGTCTCTGTGGACAAACCTGGTCTAAAACCGAATTGTGCGTCGTGTAACTTTATGTACTTGCAAAGTTGTTCATTAAGAAGGCTATCAAGAACTTTAGCAAGCACAGTTGCCAGCGAGATGGGCCGGTAATTCCCCACGTCCGACAAATCTCCCGTTCTGTTTTTCACTAGCGGTATTACCACTGTCCTGGTGAGCTTTTTAGGGAGATATGCATGTCTAATGCACAATGTGTAAAATATCGCCAATACCCGCGGCAAGTGTACTCCCGCATACTTGAGATGCTCTATGCTGAGCCCGTCATGCCCCGGTGATTTTCCCCTCTGCATGTTTTTGATTATGGTGTGAACTTGCTTAGCTGTGAAACTAAGCTTACTCTCAGCCACAACGGCCTCAGCATATCGTACCTCATTTGTAGGTTTATGCAGGATTGGTTCTACAGAAAACACACGCCTAAAACTATCCGCGATGTCTTTCTTGTCAGTAACTCCCCCTACACTCACAGGGACACTAGGTCTTACGCTATGCTGGTTTGTGTCTTTCCAGAAGGCCCTAAAGTCATTAGCAGCCCTTTTGGTGGCAAGAATGTCAGCTTTAATTTGCTCCTGCCTATCTTGGCACCATTTTAACTTTGCCTTGAAGGCCCTTCTGGATACACACATATCCTCATACACTTGACCCTGCCTAGGTTTATTAGACGACACCCAAATCAGAAATTTTTCTCTTGCGAGACTATGTGCTTCGGTGACGTACTTGTTCCAACCAGCCAGGACATTCCTCCTGGGCTGCCCACTCCTGCTAGACCTTCTCGCCGCATCCGTCAAAGTGGTAATAATGTCATCATACATTTTATCTAAAATTACGTAATGATTGCGCTCCATACATACTTTATCAGCACACGACGTTAGCTCGACAGGAAAGTCCAGCATTTGTAGCCTACCATTGCACAGGGAATGATACGTTTCTATTTGAGAGGGTTGCCTATTACCCCACATTACCCCCTCGTTACGTACCCTACCACTACCACTACTGCACTTAATATGCAACTTAGTTAATTTACATTCAATTATGAGCGGCAAGTGGTCGGACCAATATGTGTCATATTTTACCTTGACGCTGCACACCGTTTGCCGCGCCGCCTCAGTGACAACACAGTGATCTAACCACCTATTGCATCCGTGCGCTTCACTTGTAAATGTAAATGTTCCAGAGTCTGAGCCCAGCATTTCTAAATCGACGCACTTCCACAACTGCGTTTCACAAAACTGCAGCAGTTCATAGTGAAAAAGTTCCCCAGGGTGCGAATTAAGGTCTCCCAAGACGTACAATGCTTCAATGTCCTCGTATTCCGCACTAATCGCACTAATTTCTCCAAGACATTCAGTAAACAAAGGCACGTTTTCTGGCGCATTTACCGGCATGTATACGCTAAACACCAAGAATGAGGATTCATGCACTTTCACCTTTATTGCCGCTAACCGCACATTTTTACACTCCACTACAGTGACTTCCGAAAACGCAGACTTTCTCCAAAGCAACCCCACGCCGCCGTGGGGTCGCCCCATGAGTATACCGGCCCCCGTGTCGACTGCAGATGATCCCGTATACGCGAAATCTTCATGTACTGTACCGAGGAGCGGCAAGTCGTGCGGCAACAGCCAGGTCTCCTGCAAGGCAACAATGTCACCTTCCGAGCACAGTTCCCTTACTCCTTCTATAGATCGCTTCAAACATTTACAGTTAAAACTAATTAAACGCGTAGTTTCTGTATTCATTTTGTTCGTCCTTTATACTATTTAGATTTAATAATTCCATTCTCACTACTTAACGCCTCCTCTCGACGATCCTTTAAGGACACGAAACGCCTGAAATAAACCCCCTCCGGCCACAATGCATCATCCATAAACATACTCAATTTATCCGCCGAGACAAACAGTTTATATGACTGATAAGCCCTTGGTTTTCTCATTTTTATTTTTATCAAGGACACATTTTCCCCTGTTTTCTGCAACAAATAATCTTGTATGTCTTTCTCCGACACATCTTTATGCACATTATAGATAAATAATGGCACATTGACCTCTGCGGCCTTAAATCTCATGTTTGAGCTTGATTCAGCTTTGCCTTTGTTCCCGATATACTCATACTTTTGTTTTTTATAATGTACTTTCTTCCATCCCTCATTCACATCCGGTTGCTTCCAAACATCCCCATTTTGAACCATATTCGCAAAAGATAACTTCTTCTCAGCTGTGCCGTTATCTAATATGTTTACCTCCTGCCTTGGATCGACAACAATGTCAGCCCGCTGGATCAAAGAACTTTCAACCTTATTACCACTAGTTACGGTATGCTGCACGCGCTCAATGCAACCTTGTTGTTGTGTCATAGAATCAGCTGTAGCGCTCGGTACTGCACCCAGTATTGTATTATGCCTAGTTGATTCGTGCGAGGGAGATACTTGTTCCGCACACGCGCGCGAATGGGTCGGCGAATCTCTCTGCGGCCAGATTATTTGCGCGGGCGCCTCAGCTTGAGACTGCAAGGTCGACGACTCACAGCGGTCATCGACCTGTAGGTCACTTACCGACCCGCCGCCGCACGGTGATAAGAAGCCCATCGGTCCGCTATTTAAAACGCACGCACCTCTTCTTTTATTAACATTGGCCTGCCCGCTCAAAAAGGATGCATATTTATCGTGGTGCCACTTGTTTTCCAGTTCTTCAACCTGCTTATTAGTAGCATATGTATTTTTTATGACCTGTACTTCTTCTTTCAACCTCACTATGTCTTTTAATAGTGACGATGCATCCAGAAAATCAAACGTGACTGCTGGTAGCTTATTCAAGTCTCTGGCTACAAAAATTGGCAGCAGCTCATGGTTCACTTCATTAAATACCAGCATAATGTCCTCGAGTTCTCTTCGCGTTTTCCCCTCCATTCTTCTCATAATATTTTTTCTTGTTTTGTCAGCCATAGATTCGAAAAGCATTTTTTTGGCCTCACTTATTTCCTTTTCGTTAAAGGCCGACAAACAAATCCTCAACATACTGTCATTGTCCATCACACCCGATTTATTTTGGACATACGCCAAAAGTTCAGATATCACAATATTGCAATTCGCGCACTTAACCGTCTGTGACGACGTCATTTTTTTCTTTTAAACGCGCTTCGAGTGCACCTCACACACGCGCCCGTGCTTATTCGCGGTTGCGCGGACACTGAGTGACTAAGCCCGTGCAAGTATGAAGGAGGATTTGGGATCTTTTTGCCAAGTCATAATGATAAGTTGATACCCGGTGCACATTACCGCCGCCGCTTTTCAACCCGCCATGCCGCGTGCGATGACGTTTTAAATAAATAGTTGCCAGTTCGTGTGTTTTGCTAGTTATGCACAATGATAATGCGCAATGCGTCCAAATTTCCTGTTAGGTTTGCGGATAAGTTAAAACATTGGTATTTCAATTTTTTTGTACTAACAAAAAATGCTAGTATTCTGTAACTTGGACTACTATTACGTATGTTGATTTTTTGTACTGGTGAAAAAGTAACCCTGTATACACATATACATATATGTGTGTGTGTGGTCTGTCAAAAAAGTACCTATTACTGGAAAATAAACCTTGAAAATAAAATTCAAATTTCAATTACATTGGTGACAGACGTCATGAGACGTCCTTTCAGGACGCCTCCACAGTTCAGGGGATAAGGTTAAAATTTATCAACATTATTTATTTCTCATTTCTAATACCTACCCTCCATACTTAATTTTAGTGGGTATACCTGCTTAGCCAATTTCGCTATTTGGTATTGTCGCTTATTGGAAAGGATGTCGATTAATTTAACCATACCGATAACTCTTTTCACTAAATAATTATTGCCGAGTGATTTAAAAATGCCACGAAGAAAAAAAACCTGTGACGAAATGGACCTGTGGAAAAATATTATCCTAAATTACATGCCAAATTATACAATTATGTCCCAGTAGTCCATTATATTACGGAAAAAAAGTTCACATTCGGATACCAGCACCAAATTTTAGTATGTTGTTAAATATGTTAAATATCCAAAACTGCCGGGAGACACTCTCTCAAAGGTCAAGATCACCAGTAATGACGTCATCAAAATGCCTAGTGCCTAATTTCAAAAAGCGCTTATTTGTTCCTCAACCGCCCAACGTATACCATTGTGTGTAGTATCAATCGAAAGGTCATTAAATATGCTCTAACTTTGTCTTTTCATGTTACAACGTATATCTAGAAATAAAAAAATATCGTTGAAAGAATAAAATATTTTTTTTACTCTTTTCGTATAATGTACATTTCATCAGGAAACAAGCGGTATTAGAAAAAAATAGTGTACTACATAAATGTAGCCAAACTATTATCCTAAAATATACAGTTTAAATCATCGAAATCGGTTGAAAATAAACAAAGTTATGTCATTTTCTATATTCCGTGGCAAACGCCATACACCCGCCATCCGCCCGCCCGCCAGTTCGAAAATGTAAATTGCACCCAAACTATGCAAATGATTTATACTGATAAGATATGAACTAAAAGCCAATTAATTATACAAATACTAGTTGTTTTAAAAATACTGTTGTTATTAAAATAAAATACATAATTTAAGAAAAAAAAAAACAAATTAAAAAAAAGTAAGGTAGAAAAAAGGTATCAAATGAATAATAATAACTTCTAACTATCAATAAAAGAATATTATGTATAATATATTTCAAGGATTTATTCTGAACAGTAAATTCTGGAGTAAGTTCCTTCACATACACAAAGAAGAGTGCAATTTAAAACGTTTTTTACGCATACGCCAACATGGACAAGGCAAGTTCTTTCTTCTTTTTTCCAGCTCCAATCGCAGGGATCAATTTTCTTGTGGATAAGGCAAGGCACTTCGTCCATATCTTCGTTTGTTTGTAGCATGGTTCGCTTTAGATGTTGAGTCAGTTTCAGTGCATCTTTTGTTGGTGAGATGCTTTCAATACTCAATCATTTATTGCTTCCACACAGTTTACAAGGTATTATGTGAACATAAAGTGTTTACCGCTATTTAGTTAGCTTTATTTTTAACCGACTTCAAAAAGGAGGAGGTTAACAATTCGTCGAAATCTTTTTTTTTTTTTATGTATGTTCCCCGATTACTCGAAGACGCGTGGACCGATTTCAAATATTATTTTTTTGTTTGAAAGGGTATACCTTCTAGTTGGCCCCATTGTCACCGAATCCAGATCTGATGATGGGATCCTGGAGAAATCGAGGGAACTCTTCAAATGTTGTAGGCACACATGACATTTTTCATTTATTTTCGAAGACTAATCAAGTATTTACATCTAGTCATGAACATCTTAAGTTGGTGATCTGATGATGGAAGGTACAACTCTTTAGCAATTAGGAGTTGGGGGATAATTCTTTAAGTATAACATATTTCATGTATTTTGGAAGCTATTTGAGTATTTGCCTTTAGGTGGTCATCCTTTCATGTTGGTGAGCTGATGATGTAAGGTACAACTCCTTGGAGATTAGGAGTTGGGGGATAATTCTTTAAATATAACATATTTCATATATTTTGGAGGCTATTCGAGTATTTGCCTTTAGGTGGTCATAGTCTCATGTTGGTGAGCTGATGAGGAAAGGAATAACTTCTTAACGATTAGAGGTTGGAGGATCATTCTTTGTATATATAGCAAATGTCATACATTTTCGAGATCTATTCAAGTGTTTGCTTAGTAGTTATGACATGTCGGTTAGCGGTTAGTGATTCTTTAAATAATATTGGCATGCTAAGTCTGTTACCTTTGAAATTGTTTTTGTATTCATATAAGTTCGCCAGTTCAGGTTTTATGCCCTACTACAGTGCAGTACATTCTAATTATAAGTATTTAGAGCATACTGAATAACGATTTTATATTTACACTACTAAAAAGCAAAAAATAAAATATTTTAAAAATAAAAATAAAACCGCCTTCAAAAATTCGCCCGAACTAAAAAGTTAAAAATAATTTTGGTTCCTACTTCTTAGGATTTCCTACCCAAACCTTTAAACCTTTTACTCTATTCATTGAAATAAAACATTATGGCTAGGTACCCTACAGATTTCTTAGAAGTCGGTGCCAAGCCAAATATGTTCACTTTGCGAGTACTTATATGTATTTGATAGAGCTTTGTAATATACTGTCACTCCGGTTATGCTTTCATGAAAATGACTGAGGCAGACCATTCTGTTGATAAAAGCGTAATCGGAGTGACAGTAAGTTACAAAGCTCTATCTAATATATACCTATGAACGTATTCGGCTTGGCACCGACTTCTAAGAAATCTGTAGGGTACCTAGCCATAATGTTTTATTTCAATGAATAGGGTAAAAGGTTTAAAGGTTTGGGTAGGAAATCCTAAGAAGTAGGAACCAAAATTATTTTTAACTTTTTAGTTCGGGCGAATTTTTGAAGGCGGTTTTATTTTTATTTTTAAAATATTTTATTAATGAAAACATTCCGTCTTGCTATAATTAATTGTTATATCATTTGTAGTCTCTCTGGACATTCGTCATCCAAGTGGTGGACGGTCTTCCTCTTTCCCTCTTTCCAGTAGCCATGGACAGATAGTTTACCTGTTGAGGGTATTGTTTCTCGAAATAATTCTGATCAACATCCTCAAGTCAATTTTTTCCAACTTCGTAAAGTATCGGGTTCTCCTCACGTCATTTTAGCTTGCCTGGAAGTGGTTCCCTCTTTCCACTCTCTCTCCGCTTCTATTTCTTTCAGTTTACTCAATACTCATCGTATGCTACGATAGATAGGCGGAGACACGCTCAAGGACTGCGTTCGCCACTTATGTAATGTAAGGGTTAGTTTCAAGATTGTAAAAATAAGCTAAGATGGTACGGTCACGTCCTTCGCCGACCGGACAGTCATGTCGTGATAAACTATCTGTCCATGGCTACTGGAAAGAGGGAAAGAGGAAGACCGTCCACCACTTGGATGACGAATGTCCAGAGAGACTACAAGTGATGTAACAATTAATTATAGCAAGACGGAATGTTTTCATTAATAAAATATTTTAAAAATAAAAATAAAACCGCCTTCAAAAATTCGCCCGAACTAAAAAGTTAAAAATAATTTTGGTTCCTACTTCTTAGGATTTCCTACCCAAACCTTTAAACCTTTTACTCTATTCATTGAAATAAAACATTATGGCTAGGTACCCTACAGATTTCTTAGAAGTCGGTGCCAAGCCAAATATGTTCACTTTGCGAGTACTTATATGTATTTGATAGAGCTTTGTAATATACTGTCACTCCGGTTATGCTTTCATGAAAATGACTGAGGCAGACCATTCTGTTGATAAAAGCGTAATCGGAGTGACAGTAAGTTACAAAGCTCTATCTAATATATACCTATGAACGTATTCGGCTTGGCACCGACTTCTAAGAAATCTGTAGGGTACCTAGCCATAATGTTTTATTTCAATGAATAGGGTAAAAGGTTTAAAGGTTTGGGTAGGAAATCCTAAGAAGTAGGAACCAAAATTATTTTTAACTTTTTAGTTCGGGCGAATTTTTGAAGGCGGTTTTATTTTTATTTTTAAAATATTTTATTAATGAAAACATTCCGTCTTGCTATAATTAATTGTTATATCACTTGTAGTCTCTCTGGACATTCGTCATCCAAGTGGTGGACGGTCTTCCTCTTTCCCTCTTTCCAGTAGCCATGGACAGATAGTTTATCACGACATGACTGTCCGGTCGGCGAAGGACGTGACCGTACCATCTTAGCTTATTTTTACAATCTTGAAACTAACCCTTACATTACATAAGTGGCGAACGCAGTCCTTGAGCGTGTCTCCGCCTATCTATCGTAGCATACGATGAGTATTGAGTAAACTGAAAGAAATAGAAGCGGAGAGAGAGTGGAAAGAGGGAACCACTTCCAGGCAAGCTAAAATGACGTGAGGAGAACCCGATACTTTACGAAGTTGGAAAAAATTGACTTGAGGATGTTGATCAGAATTATTTCGAGAAACAATACCCTCAACAGGTAAACTATCTGTCCATGGCTACTGGAAAGAGGGAAAGAGGAAGACCGTCCACCACTTGGATGACGAATGTCCAGAGAGACTACAAATGATATAACAATTAATTATAGCAAGACGGAATCTTTCATTAAAAATAAAGCTAACTATAGCGGTAAACACTTTATGTTCACATAATACCTTGTAAACTGTGTGGAAGCAATAAATGATTGAGTATTGAAAGCATCTCACCAACAAAAGATGCACTGAAACTGACTCAACATCTAAAGCGAACCATGCTACAAACAAACGAAGATATGGACGAAGTGCCTTGCCTTATCCACAAGAAAATTGATCCCTGCGATTGGAGCTGGAAAAAAGAAGAAAGAACTTGCCTTGTCCATGTTAGCGTATGCGTAAAAAACGTTTTAAATTGCACTCTTCTTTCTGTATGTGAAGGAACTTACTCCAGAATTTACTGTTCAGAATAGACGTGTGCGCCGATCTAAAAATGATCGGCGGCGGCGTTTGCTGAAAAGTCGGCGGCGGCGGCGTGATTTCGGCGTGAAATCGGCGTCAAGGTCACATGAATAAAAAAACGTAATTCGATAGTATCTTTGTCATAGTTTAGATAAATACAATATAAATGTTCACCAAACACCACCATTGACCACCTTATCCAACATCTGATCAGTAAATATCAGTTTTCTCTTCCCACCATGTCCTAACATATTTTCAACAGTACCTAAGTGGGTTTGGACTAGCCCTATTCACATTACATCTCCCAAATCTCCTATCATAGCATGCCATAAGGATAAAGAGGGCGCAGCCCACGTCCATTGGATTCCACCTATCTTTACCAGGTGATCCGTCCATCATATTGGGAGGCATCCTATGCTGCGTCTACCAGTATATGCTTGCCACTAAAAAATCACTTGCCCCACCGGTAGTTTTGCGAGTAATGTATGTCCACCCCCCGCCACTTCAGTTCATCGATTTTTTGAGCTACGTTGGTGCTTCCAGTTCTGCGGCTCTCAACTAGGGTTTGCAACATCCGTCGATTTTCAGGATTCGGGTAATGCAGATATCGAAAATCAGCGGATCCGGATACTTCGCATAATACGGATCCATTGCAAATACATGAATGCTTTTTTTAAATATTGGCACAACAAAGTGGCTCCCCTCCACCTGATGGTAAGTGAAAAGTAGAGCCCAAATCACAGCGGCAACGAACAGGAGACCAGCAGCAACCCGTCAGTTGCCACCGTCTTGCTGGCCCGCTAGATGCTTCTTCTCAGGCTTGTTTTATTTTTAGTAAGTTATAGTGTTTGGCCTTATTTAGATTCAAGTTACACTTAACGCTGAAATAATAGTGGTTCAGTTTACATTTTAACTACATTTGAATATGCAAAAAAATGATAATCATGTTTTACAACTACAAAATTCTCCATTTAAACGTACATCTTTTAAACTTTTAATAGATTTAACGTTCTTAATCACAATAAGATCTATTATCTGCCCTAGTATCTAAATAAGCCAAACTTAAGGGCCGAAGACCAGATGGCGAGGCGTCAAACCCGCGAAGGCTGAAGGCCCGGAGTGTCACGATGTCAATGCTCTCCGATACAATTACGCTTCCCAAGCGTCTTAACGCCAGCGAAGGCCGCAGACCTATCTCACGTAGAGGCGCGGAAACACGTCTCTGTATCTAAATAGATAGCGAAGACCCAGTTTCGCGTAAGGGTGAAGGCCTGGAGCTTCCCACAGAGGCACGCTAGGTGACGAGGCTGAAGGCCAAGCTGCCAGAGCCTAGAGCTCCCATGCTACACAATGGTTTAGCGTGACACTCTGTGGCTCTCCGATTTGTTTCGATCCCTTGCGAAAGTCGAAAGCCGAGCGCCAGCTCGCCTCACTCGTACTCATTATTGGAAGGTTATTCATGGTTTCAGCCAATATAACTTTATAGTCGGCGAACCGACGTTGATGACAAGCCCATCCCATTTCAGTCCAAAATCTTGAAAACATCTTCCAAAGCAACAGTAAACAGTTTTGGGGACAAGACATCTCCCTGTAATGGTCTGGATTTCGAATACCGGTCTTTAAGGTGTTGTTAGACGGGTTTAACGTTTCGGTACGCAGACTTCTTGAAAATATTACGCCAGTTCAAATTTGGGTACATGGCCAAATGCCGATAAAGAATAAAAATCGCAACGTCATGAACGTCAACACAAACCGCCAAAAAGAACATGTTCGATTTTGCCTTGACTAATTTAACATCAGTAACGCCCGATTTGTTTGTGTTTTGCGGGTTTTGCGTATAAGTAGTAGACGTATTTTTTGGGTGCGTTCCTAAATACTATTCATTGAAAAAGTTAAAATGAGTTGTTCTATTCAAGAGTAGTAAAATTATAAAATAGTACGCAAAACGGCTGATGAGTACGCGGGTACACAGGACCACTGAATTGTACACCATTCGTACCCTTGGGTACACATTGGCAACGCCGTTTAAGACAATTTAGGGGGCTACCACGATCTCCTAATGCGATTCAGTAAAGGACCTAAACTGAATCGCGATGTATCAGTTGCATAGAATAACTGTCAAAAATTGGCTAGCCGAACGTAAACTGGATTGCATTTAAAAGGTCATGGTTTTATCCTATTTGGCTTACCTACTTGTTCTACTGTTTGTTAGTTGGTTGTTCTTTGGACACAAACCTGGAGAAGACCTCTAAAAACTTATTGCCACAAGAAATATTAGAAAGAAAAGGTCGAAAGGAAGGAGCCCCATGCGCTGGAGAGACCCGATCCGCACCTCACTCAACTTTCGGGTTGCTGAAGTGATCCACACTGCGTAAAATTGGAGTGATTGGTGGAAGATCGTGAAAGAGAAATTGATGAGTTGATAAGTCACAACTCCCAGAAATCGGTTATCAACGCAATGAAGAGTAGTCTACTTGCTACCGCTGAAGATACTGTTGTACATCCCAGGTCTCGATCAATTCAAATGCTTCATAGACCACGAACACGAACGCTAACCTGAGGGGCAAGTTATACCTCTCGGTATATCCTGACGTTACTTGTGTATGTGATTTACGGTGCTAAGAACCTACGGGTAATGAGTGATAATACTCGAAAGCAACTATAGGTTGACAGTAAATTCCCTACTTAAGAGCATTATATAAATACCTAAAGCAAATACAAAGCTTAGTATGTAGTATTTAGCCCATAACAAATAACTCTGTTATTCAGTCAAGGCCACGCCGATTTCACGCCGACCATTAGTCGGCGGCGGCGGCGTGGCAAAAAAGGTCGGCGGCGGCGTGACGCCGGCGCGGCGCACACGTCTAGTTCAGAATAAATCCTTGAAATATATATATACATAATATTCTTTCATTGATAGTTAGAAGTTATTATTATCAATTTGTTACCTTTTTCCTACCTTACTCTAAGTACCTATGTCTTTTAATTTGTTTTTTTCTTAAATTATGTATTTTATTTTAATAACAACAGTATTTTTAAAACAACTAGTATTTGTATAATTAATTGGCTTTTAGTTCATATCTTATCAGTGTAAATCAATTGCATAGTGGGACGTCAATGAAAGGCGTGGGCTAGCAACCAACTGATTTATTTACTAAAAGTAAATCTACCCGCCACCATACATATTGTGACCGCTCGTCACACTTTCTCCTTCCCAAGTTCTTTAACTACATTCATCAATGTACGCTTAGCCCGGTGGTATGCACGCAGTGCCCGGGCGGACACGTTCGATGGCTCGGCGGCACCCGCCAAGATTGGCGCCGGAGAAGCCGGCGAGGTCTCCGCAGACTGGCGGGATCCTGGGGGTGCCTCCTCCGCTCCATCGGACGCGTCCTCGAACGTGTCCCCTTCGGCATCCCTACTGGTCTCGTCTGGTTTCTCAGACAGTGTGCTCAAACTCATGCGAGATAGTGAATACCGTCCTTTGCTTTCGCTGGTAGCTGGTATCAACTGGTCTGCGTGCCTGCGCCACTCGACACCGTTCCCCACGATACCGGTCCCGTCTCCTTGACTACTCTGCCCTCGGTCCATTTGTCCCCCTTCGCCGTGTAGTCTCGTGCTAGTACTACGTCTCCCGTCTGAAAACGGCGGTAAGTACCTGATGAACGCCCTGCTTTGCGTTCTTGTGCGTCGCGAACGACCGCTGCCGTGTCAGGCCGAAGAGCATCCAATCGTGTGCGCAGGCGGCGCTTCTGTAATGCTACGGCCGGAGACACCCCGGTCGTAGCATGATCGCAGTTCCGGTACTGTAGTAAAAACTTATTAAGAGCAGTATTCACATTCTCGCTCTCATGTAACGCTCGCTTAATGCATTTCTTAATAGTTTTAACCGCGTTTTCCGCTAAACCATTTCCTTGGGGCCTGTAAGGTGCCGAAGTGACATGCCTAATACAATTATTTTTACAATATGATTGGAACTGTTGTGATGAAAATGGAGGTCCGTTATCCGTTACGAGTTGCGATGGTAAGCCGAACTGTGCGAAAATGGACCCTAACACATTTATCGTAGCGGTCGCATCGGTGCCACGCATCGGTTTCACCTCGATCCATTTCGAATGGGCGTCCACCATAACTAGGTAACGAACCCCTGCGCAGTCGGCAAAGTCCGCGTGTACGCGTCCCCACGGCTCCAGAGGGAACTCCCATGGGTGCAGCGGCGCATGCGGCGGCGCGTCCCGCACGGCGCGGCACGCCGGACACGTGCGGCACACTTCCTCAATGTCGCGATCTAAACTCGGCCAATAAACATAACTTCGTGATAAGTTCTTCATTTTATTCATTCCTAAATGCCCTTCGTGAATTTCGGCTAAAATTCGCTTTCTTAAACTTGTAGGAATTATTATTCTATACTTGTAAATTAAACATCCACGGTCTACAATTAATTCGTCTTTCCTAGCTAAATATGGTTTTAACTCATCGCAATTCGCTCCCGAAAACGGCCAACCGAATAGGACATAACCTTTGACTTTACATAATATTGCATCCCTTTCTGTCTCTTTAGAGACCTCTTTGAATGAGATCGGTAGGTATTCCTCTACTAAATTTAAATAATCTAAGGCGTCCGATGGGGAACCCCTCTGAGGTAGCGGGAGCCGCGATAGCGCGTCGGCCGGCCCGTTGTCGGCCGAACGGACAAATTCGATTTTATAATCATAAGCTGCCAGACGTGCCGCCCACCGTTGTAGACGGCTCGCCGCAGTCTGGGGAATGCCTCCCTTTTCGCCGAAAATGTGCGTTAATGGCTGGTGATCGGTACGTAACGTAAACCGTCGCCCGAACAAATACTGATGATGCTTTGTCACACCGAACAGAATGGCCAGTGCCTCCTTATCGAGCTGGCTGTAATTTCGCTCGGCCGTGCTGAGCGTGCGCGACACACAGCTGACGGGCCGCTCGGCGCCGCCCGCGTACCGATGTGCCAGTACCGCGCCCAGACCGTACGCGCTGCTGTCCACCGACAGCACCAGATCGCGCCCCTCCTCATAATGCGCTAAAACCCGTTCGCTCAGAAGGGTTCTTTTTGCGTCGGTAAACGCCCGTTCACACCTTGGATCCCATTTCCAGTCGCATTCTTTTTTTAATAGATTGTGAAGAGGACTTAACAATGTACTTAGGTTAGGAATAAAACACGCGTAATAGTTTATCATTCCCAAAAAACTCTTTAATTGTGACACATTCACCGGTCGTGGAGCACTGGAAATGGCTTCCAGTTTACTAGGATCTGGGCGCAAGCCCTCCTTATTAATAATAAATCCCAAATATTTCACACTATCTTGTAGAAAACTACATTTACTTAATTTAACCGTCAGACCCATATTTCGGAGCCTTTCGAGGACCGTTTTCAAATTCTTTACATGTTCCACATTATTCGATCCTGTGACACATATGTCATCTAAAAATACCACACACCCCGGTACCCCGCGCAATATTTCCTTCATAAGTTTTTGGAATTTCTCCGGCACACAGGACGACCCATACGGTGTGCGCCGATAGATGTAGGTACCCATATGTGTGGTTATAGCCGTATACGCCTGCGAGCCTTCCGCGACTAAGCACTGTTCGTACGCGTGCCGAAGGTCTATTTTTGTAAACTTCTCGCCCCCGCTAAGGTTAGCAAATAACTCGTCTATGCGCGGCAAAGGATAATAACTACGCTTTAATTTTGGATTAATTGTGATTTTATAATCGCCGCATATCCTTATTTCCCCATTAGCTTTGACGACTGGCACTATGGGGGTGCCATAGTCCGAGTGGTCCACGCGAAAAATAGACCCATCCGATTCTAGACGAATTAACTCCTGTTCCACGCGTGCGCGCAGTGCTAGCGGGACTGGCCGCGCTCGAACGTAAACCGGTTCCTTATCTGTCAGCTGTAGCTCTATAGATTTCTTGCAAGTGCCCAGCTTGTCGCTAAATACTTCGGGAAATTCATGACAAAGTAGGTTCACGAATTGGTCATCTATGATTTCATGGAGGTTTATTTGTCTCACTTTAAGGGCACGCATCCATTGACGGCCCAACAAGGGTCGCGCACCTCTCTTAACCACGTACAAATGTAATGTTTGTTGTTCACTATTTAATCGCACCTGTACCTCAATGTAACCCAGTGACTCGATTCGTGAACCCGCATAGGCCTGCAATAATAAATTATCTCTAATTATTTCTTTATCGCTAAATAACTGTCTGTACATATCCTCATTTATCGCCGAGATACGGCTACCTGTGTCAACCTCGTATTCGATATCGTGTCCTTCGACTGTCAACGTAACGAAATAAGGCTTATCACCTTCGGTCATCACATTAATATTAAACATACCGTCGTCGTCCGAGTGATCGTCTAAGAAATGGTGCCGACCGCCACCTCCACGCACTTTACACATACTCTTGAGGTGGCCCCGTTGGCCGCACTCGTCACAATTATAATTCTTGAAACGGCAGCCATTCGCGGCGTGCGCCCTGCCGCAGCGCCAGCACGCCCTGGCGCCGGTCTCGGTCGCGGTCGCCGCGCCGCCCGCCCCCGGGCCTCGCGTGCCGCCGGCGCCGGCGCCGGCCCCGCGCCCTGACCGCGCTCCTCTCGTGCTCCGCGCGAAGTGCAGGCCCTCACCCGCATCGCCGCCCGTCGTTGCCGGTAGCCCCGCTCTTGTGGTGCCGCTCACTTCTGCGTGTTTTTCAGCGGCCTCGAGAGCCAATGCCAATTCCACCGCCTCTTTATACATGATATTCTTCTCCGCGAAGATTCTCGAACGCATCACGTCGCTCGCTAGACCCGAAACGAACTGATCCCGGAGATTCTCTTCGAGACTTGAGCTCCCAAAATTGCAAGTCGCCGCTAGGTGTTTTAGGTCTTGTAGGTACTCTGTGAGCGATTCACCGGTACGCTGCCTCCGCTGTCGGAAAATGTGTCGCTCGGCGATCTCCGACCTCTGAGGCTCGAGGTGATCCGTTACCAGTTGCACGAGCTGGTCGTATGTCTTGTCTTCCGGATAACTAGGCGAGCATAAATCACACATGAGCGAATATGTCGCTTCACCAACCACCGTTATCAACATTGACACTTTAAGATCGTCACTGATGTCGTTCAAACGAATGTATTGATTCACGCGACGTATATATGCCGGCCACTGTTTGGACGACAGATTGAAAGGTTCAATTTTACCTATCGGCATCTTGTATGTAAATACTTATATTGCACGCGAATAAACGAAAAATCCCATCCACGTCGTCAGTGGGACGTCAATGAAAGGCGTGGGCTAGCAACCAACTGATTTATTTACTAAAAGTAAATCTACCCGCCACCATACATATTGTGACCGCTCGTCACACATAGTTTGGGTGCAATTAACATTTTCGAACTGGCGGGCGGGCGGATGGCGGGTGTATGGCGTTTGCCGCGGAATATAGAAAATGACATAACTTTGTTTATTTTCAACCGATTTCGATGATTTTTTAAAACTGTTTATTTTAGGATAATAGTTTAGCTACATTTATGTAGTACAATATTTTTTTCTAATACCGCTTGTTTCCTGATGAAATGTACATTGTACGAAAAAAGTAAAAAAATATTTTTATTCTTTCCACAATTTTTTTTTATTTTTAGATATATACGCTATAACACAAAAAGACAAAGTTAGAGCATATTTAATAACCTTTCAATTGATACTACAAACAATGGTGTATGTTGGGCGGTTGAGGAACAAATAAGCGCTTTTCAAAATTAGGCAGCAGCCATTTTGAGGACGTCATTACTGGTGACCTTGACCTTTGAGAGAGTGTCTCCCGACAGTTTTGGATACAGAATGACATATTTAACAACATACTAAAATTTGGTGCTGGTATCCGAATGTGAACTTTTCCCATACATACGTTGCCGTAATATAATGGACTACAGGGTGGACACGGCATACAAAATCTAAATCTGACATTTGTCCGTGCCTATGTGTGCGTACGGGTATGTTTGTACACGCGCAACTCGCACAATCACGCAACAAGGCTGCCTCAGATATGGCAGATTAAGCAGTTGGTACTTAAGTAACAAATGAATATATACTTTAACCTGTACAATACACATTTACTAATTTCTAAGTTAGTATATAAATAACAGACTCACTTTCACCACAGAATAAGTAATTATAGCACATCTCCAACTCTAACAGAACAGAACACCGCAACCCAAAGAAACTATTGTTTTTCTCACATCCAAGAAATATCACTTTTTTAACACCATTTTATCATTGTTACACGTGTCATCTACATAATACATAGTTACATATTGTGATAAAAAGTTCATGTTAGTTTTAACATCGGCTTCGATAATACGAGCCCCGATGCAGTGGAGTTCGTCTAGTTCGAAACAATTTTTACAAATTTTTGAATATTTTAAAAATGATCACATTATGCTAATGATAAATTGTATGAACGTTAGTCATGGTTAATGTAATACATTTCAAGAGACACAACAATCTGAAGTAGGCTTTTGTTGTTTAATAAATCGATTTTAACAAACCAGTGTCTAAATTATATTTT
Organism: Thaumatotibia leucotreta; assembly: GCA_025490895.1. Lineage (NCBI taxonomy): Eukaryota > Metazoa > Arthropoda > Insecta > Lepidoptera > Tortricidae > Thaumatotibia > Thaumatotibia leucotreta. The sequence goes on from JALPQI010013177.1 coordinate 25,489, forward strand.
CGTTCACCAAAGTAATTCCGCGCTTATAAGCTTGACGCAAAATTCGCAGTGCATCAGGTGTACCATGTCGTCTTTAATATTAATGGCGTTCTCTACATTCATTGATTATTTACAAAATAAAAATTGTGGAAAAAAATTTAAAAATACCTCTCGTAAAATAGTTTTTTTTTTTTTAATTCTGATTTATTAAATCCAAATATTTTATACTCAAAGAAACTATACTTTAGTACTACTATTGAATAGTGAAGGTTTTGTCTCTAAACCTTTTCCCCCGGATGAACGGGGTAATCTCGAAAAACTGTCTAACTGGACGAGAACATATGCATCGTGGCTCGTATTGATGATGATTTTAACCAGCTTCGAGTTCCCTCGCACTTCCTCCAACTTCATCATCAGGCCTATCTTGTGGTATTTGACCCAACTGCTAATCCTAAAAAGCCAACATAGCATATCATTATCTGAAACCAACTCAGAGTTCCCTCGAACTTCCTTCAAGTTCATCACCAGACCCATCTTGTGGTATTTGACCCAACTGCTAATCCTCAAAAGCCAACACAACATATCATTATCCTTAACCAACTCCAAGTTCCCTCGCACTTACTCCAAATTCATCATCAGGCCTATTTTGTGATATTTGACACATGCTCACCAAGAGGATCCTAAAAAGCCAACAGAACATATCATTATCTCAAACCAACACCGAGTTCCCTCGCACTTACTCCAAGTTCATCATCAGGCCTATCTTGTGGTATTTGACCTAACTGCTAATCCTAAAAAGCCAACATAGCATATTATTATCTGAAGCCAAGCCAAGCTCAAGCCAATTCATCATCAAGTCCATCTTGTGGTACTGGACCTAACTGCTCACCAAGAGGATACTAAAAAGCCAATACAACGTACAACTATCTCAATACCTCTCCGAGTTCCCTCGCATTTTCTCCAAGTTCATCATCAGGCCTATCTTGTGGTATTTGACCTAACTGCTCATCCTATAAAGTCATCGTAGGATATCATTGTCTCAAACCTACTCCGAGTTCCCTCGAACTTCGTCCAATTTCATCATCAGGCCTATCTTATGACATGGAACCCAACTGCATACCAAGATAATACTAAAAAGCCAACATAACATTTATCGATGTCAAATCAACTCCGAGTGCCCTCGTACTGCTTTCGAGATCAATCATTGTCAGGCCCATCGGTGGAATCACATGGGCGATGAGCGTTCCTGACTCAAAAAACGTACATTAAAAAAACTGTCCACATTACGTACCTACTTACACAATAAACTATAAAAATTTTGAATCAAACGTCTTGTTTACTAACTACGTAAAAAACTACAAACTACAGCTTACTACTGAATAATCTAATCTAAAAAAGATTGTAAAATGTTACATTGCTAAAAATCAATCCTTATTTTCATCTCTATTCCGTAAACCCAGTTAAACTTACTTTAAACAAAGCACGTGGTCACGGTAATTAACGAAACCAACATTGTCCCACCACTAATGGTACACGTGCTTCGTAAGAAAGCAATAGCACATTGCATTTTTGATTTGATAAATGGGGACAGAAGTACTATGTAGTATGACTTTTCTTCGGAATGTAGTTCAGTCTATTTTTAAATTAGAACTTCTTGTTGTCTTTGCATACCAATTCACACAACACATGGACATTTTAAAGCAGTGAAATGCACTTTTTCGACTTTTTTATTGCCAAAAATGAGCGCTATTTACGGGTCTGTTACTTAGTCGCAACTGAACAGGCACGACGAGCGCCGCGTCTAAGTATATCAGTGCGAGAAATATAGCTGCTGGTGACTACGAGTCGCCTCATAATGAACGTCTATAGGAGGTGGTCTGTGACCAGCAAGAAATGCTACCCTTTGTTTACGAGTAGGAGCATATTAAATATCAACCTTGTGAAAAAATGATCATTTCGATCATAGCCCATAATGCATAGTTTTCGTCTAGTCACACACAAAAAAATCAATATCCTGGGACATTCTCACACACATCGGCCTAGTAAAGTTAAGACTTGTGGTGTCGGTATTTTTGGATTGTATTGTATTCAGGGCATTTTTTAGCGTCTCGACATCAAACGTGCTTATTTTGCGTGGTGCCAACGCCGGCCCAGTAGGTACTTGTTGGAGACCTCACATACATCCTTGTTTTTTATCGCAGATGTTCGTCGCGATGTTTTCCTTCACCGTAAAGGACTTGTGAATATAATATAATATGACGTACATAAGCTTATAAAATAAAGTAATTGATTCGGGCTGGGGATTGAACCCAAGACCGCTGCGTAGTGTGCATTTTACCGTCCGACAACAAGCGCTATTATTTGTGATGAACGACGATATAATGAATAATACATAGATATACAGGGTTACTTTTTCACCAGTACAATAAATAATAGTAGACTAAAATACAAATTACTAGCATTTTTTTGTTACTACCCCTTCGGAACATTTTTTTCTTCACAATCCAAAGATTTGGCACTCGAGTAAATCCCGACTGAGCTCTCTGGGCTCCCCTATTCTTAACTATGAGATACCTACAATTTCCATCATCGTCATCCACACAGGCTCTTATCATA
>JALPQI010013178.1:0-23727 GCA_025490895.1 Thaumatotibia leucotreta
TCGTATGCCGTGTGGTGACGGCAGTAAGAATGCCGTGTGGTGACGGCAGTAAGAATACATTTGTCACCACCCCAACTCTTCCCGTGGGTGTCGTAGGAGTCGACTAAGGGACTAAAGTGTTACTGATCATACACTTGACCCGGGTATGTCTGAAAACTACGACCAAGACCACCGGGGGATGGGCAGCAGCATCCCTAAAGTGCGGTGGAGACACTGCGATCGCCAACCCGCATGCCAAGCGTGGCGATTATGGCAAATACCCCCCAAAATAAAATGATAGCACAAAAAAGGCCGCGGCCCCGAGGTTCCGGCGACCCCCGGTGCCCTGGTTATGGTAGCGGCCAGGGTGCTAGCGGGGTCAGGGGTGCTAAGAATCTCCGGCAAAGATCCGGCTACCACCACACCGACGACCTCTGGCCCTGGCAACTTATAACACACGTACACTGCGGACCGACGAAAAGTTAGTGGAACTGGAGGAAGGATTGAGCAAGTTGCGTTGGGACATTGTGGGATTGTCAGAAGTCCGAAGAGAGGGCGAGGACACGATAATCCTAAAGTCCGGCAACTTGCTCTATTTCCGGGAGGGCGACCAACAGTCCCCAGGGAGGTGTCGGGTTCATCGTCCACAAGTCCCTCGTAAACAACGTGGTGAAGATCGAGAGTGTGTCGGCTAGGGTGGCGTACCTTATACTCAGAGTATCTGAGAGATACTCGCTGAAGGTCATACAGGTGTACGCGCTGACTTCGACACACTCCGACGACGAGGTGGAGGCTATGTATGATGATATCTCAAAAGCCATGCATAGCTCCAGAACCTACTTCACCGTTGTTATGGGGGGACTTCAACGCGAAACTGGGCAAGAGAGATGGTGACGAACTGAGGGTGGGGCAATTTGGGGTTGGGACGTCGGAACCACCGGGGCCATCTGCTGGCTGGTTTCTTGGAGAAGGAGGGACTCTACATGATGAACTCCTTCTTTAAGAAACGCGAGCACAGAAAATGGACTTGGATGAGTCCCGACGGTGCAACTAAAAACGAGATCGACTTCATTATGTCGACGAAGAGACATATATTCAACGATGTTTCTGTGATCAGTACGGTTAAAACCGGTAGCGATCACCGCCTGGTAAGAGGCACGTTGAATATATGTCCTAAGCTAGAACGCTCGCGACTGATGAAGTCTACGCTCCGTCCTGCACTCCATCTCCAAAACCCCGAGAGCTTTCAGTTGGAACTCCAAAACCGTTTCGATTGCCTAGGCGATGATGTGGACGTATTCAACGACGGGTTTGTGGAAGCTGTCCATAGCGCTGGGTCTAAGTTTTTTAAGACCCAGCGGACAAATAAGACCAGAAAGCTCTCAGACTCCACTCAGAAGCTAATGGAAAAAAGAAGTGAACTGGTTCTACAATCCTCAGTTGATGCGACTTTATACCGGCAGCTCAACAGACAGATCTCTAAGTCCCTCAAACGCGATATGCGCCAATTCCGTACCAAGTGTATAGAAGAAGCCATCGAGCGGAACAAGGGCTCTAAAGTTTTTGCAAGGGATCTGTCTGTTGGGCAAAGCCAGCTCGCCAAATTAAAGACTGAGGATGGTAGAATCGTCACATCCAGATCTGAGCTGCTGAGTGAGATAGAGGGTTTTTATGGACAGCTGTACACGTCAACTAGCAGACCCGAAGTTGATCTAGCGGAAGACCTCAGAGCTAGACTGACCCGACACTATACAGAAGATATCCCGGACATCAGCCGGTGCGAGATTAGAATGGCTCTTGAACAGCTCAAATATAACAAGGCGCCTGGGGAGGACGGAATTACAGCTGAGCTTCTGAAGGCGGGTGGTAAACCGATCCTTACGGCCCTTCAGAAGTTGTTCAATTCCGTCTTACTGGAAGGGAGAACGCCAAAGGCATGGAACAGAGGTGTGGTGGTACTGTTCTTCAAAAAAGGTGACAACGCTTTATTGAAGAACTACCGACCCATCTCACTTCTGAGCCATGTCTATAAGCTGTTTTCAAGAGTCATTACGAATCGTCTTGCACGCAGGCTTGATGACTTCCAGCCTCCCGAACAAGCCGGTTTCCGAAGAGGCTTTAGTACCGTAGACCACATCCATACGCTTCGCCAGGTTATACAGAAGACCGAAGAATATAACCTGCCCCTCTGTTTAGCGTTTGTGGACTACGAGAAAGCCTTCGATTCGATCGAAACATGGGCAGGACTACAGTCTCTCCAACGGTGCCAAGTCGACTACCGCTATATCGAGGTGTTGAAGTGTTTATACGAGAGCGCCACAATGTCAGTCCGACTCCAAGACCAGGCCCCAATTTCACAACATTGACAAGTCCTACAATTGTAAATCTACGGTTTTTCCAATAGGGGGCGTCTATCGGCTACAGTTACCGCTTACCATCGGAAGGGCCGTGCGTTTGTTTGCCACCAGCATAAAAATTAGTGCAGGAACTTTAATAAATCAGCAGTAAATAGCTACTTTTATGTGAAGCAAAATTACAATTGTCACAAAAATCACGACAATTGTAGCGAAATTCCGACATAAGCCGAACCACATGTCTGGCACCCTAGTGAAAAGGGGTATAAATCGAAATTTGCCACTTTACAGGAGAGCCAAAAAACGATTGGCGAAATTATTCAAAATTACTGTGCCGAAATGGCTAAAGAATTAGAATAACTGTAAATGTACTTTGAGTAAATACAATGCGCTCTTTCACATGCCGTCATTGGTTTATGGCTAAAATCAATAGTTTAAAAAAAAATTGACTTGTACCCGCTGAAATAAATGCTGTTTAGAAATATAACCAAATTAGTACCCCTTTTCACATATATTGGACATTAGTGAAAACGGGTATACATTCAACTTATTTTATGATAACTCTTTTTGAGATGTACTTTTACGAAAAAAATTTAGCTAAGTTTGTTTGCGAAATTAATTTTAATGGCATAGCATGTACGTACACAATATAATCCCAAAAAAACCGACTTATACCATTGTGCACAAAATGTTAGTAACGTGTAAAAGGGAATAACAAGATTTATAGTAATCACTTTATTCAATTGTATCCAAATTCTATGAAATAAGTTACAATAAATATATTTATTTTTTCCATTTATTATTAGAAATTATTTCCTTGAATTAGAAAAATATTACTGCTTTTCAACAGCCAAAACACAATGCATCATAAAATGAAATGTTTTTAAATTTCATAGTACCAAAAAATTCCATAATGTAGCATTTATTCATTATTATCAAAATCGTGTCATAATATTTTTTTTCTCATGCCTTATTTTGCTAACATGGTACTCGAAAAAAATCCTAAATAGTACAAATAGTCCTACTGTCCGAATTATAACTTTATGCCCTGGATGTCGTGCGCGCAGCTAGGTAGGTACGTTCCGTAACGCCTGAATGGCAATTTTGTATCTTATCGAGTCACCTAAAATAACATACTATTGAAAATCGATATTTTATTAAAAAAACTATTGTCTATAGCCTATCGTAATGTACATTAAGATACAACTGTAAAAAAAATAAGTTCTAAATAAGCATAAATAAGCAAAGTACGACCGAAGGGAGTGTTTTAAATCGACACGATTTACGAATTTCATTTTTGCATGTGTATCGTACGACATTTTTCAGTACAGATGGCCTTCCGAAGTTTTCAACCAGGCAAGATATAAACGACTCCTCGCACTAGTGTGTAAAGAAGTTATTTCAGTTGTTTCGGATAAAAATAGTTACGTTGCATTGCAGTACTCTGTATGGAATCTTAATAAACAGACTTTAATCGACGAGTATAAAAAGCATGTCACTATTATGTTCTATCGATTATAATTCTTATAAAAGTTGTATAGGTAAATATAGGTACGATCAACTTGAATTATTGTGTTAATTATACATTAACTTTATTAATTTCGTTAGTAGACAATTTAAAAAATATTGTAATAATATTGTTTTCATTATGTTAGCATTCGTAAAAAGTGGCCAGGCATGGTTTCCGGGTGGCTGTTTTGAAATTGTTCTAATCACATGTTTCTGGAGTAATATAGATATAGCAACAGCCATAGAACAGCAGCAAATACTCGTACAAGGCTATTATAGTGCGCTTTCTATATTACCTAGATCATTAAGTAAAATTGTTACTACAATTTTAAAAAAAAGTATTTGCGTTAGGTCGTTTAAAACTGTCAACACAAACTAATATTACTAACATAGGTTTTAACAAATAAGCAGCAGAATTTAACAGCTTGAATATGAAAAAAAAAATACAATCATACTTTAAGAAAAACAATGAACCACTAAGTAAATAAATTTTAAAAATTAACACTATTTTAAACATTGTGTATATATAACGAAACTTAGTGTGAAAGGGTACAACTTAGTACAAATCCGTCAATTTACTGGTGGTAAATGTTAAGTAATACTTTTTAATTTAGTGCAAACGGTTATAATTCCCGCAAATGGATTGTATCACATGTAAAAAACTGTAATTCTAAGTGATTAAAATCGACTTGTACCCGTAACAACACAATTTTATTCGTGAACATGGATTTATGTCGAATTGTATCTCAAAAAATGTTTTTATTGTTCGTGTAAAGTGATTTAAATACACATGGATCCTCATTATCCGAGTGACCATCAAGAAAATATGAGTAGTTATAGCGTTACACACAACAAAAATCCAAACGCGTAAAACTTAGCTACACTAATACCTTTTGTAACTTTACAACGATATACTTTTTTTGCTAGTAAGAATTTATTTCAACTTATACCTGACACTGCATGATCATTTGCGTTAGTTATACCATATTACACGACCGTAACTCTGTCAATTTACGTGATATCTTAGATCCTTTTATACCAACCGATGCCATTTTTTTTTTTAAATTTTTTGGTATACTTAACTCAATTTGGCCAAAATTCGACTTATACCCCTTTTCACTAGGGTGCCAGATGTCAAGAATTAATTAAAATTGTACTAAACCTTGCGACAATTGTCACGGGTTTCGGAAAATAAAAAGTAGTTTATTAACGATATAATAACGTTATTAGTAATAATTTTATGTTGGTGGCAAACAAGCACATGGACCGTCCGACAGTAAGCGGTAGCCGTAGTCTACGGAGGCCTGTGACGTCAGTAACAGTGATATTTTACAATTGTCACAATTGTAATTATGGTGAAATAGGCCACAGAGCTCGAAACCTATTCTGCTGCAGCGGGGAGTTAGGCAAGGAGATGTCATCTCCCCTAAGCTGTTTACCGCTGCACTGGAGGATGTCTTTAAGACTCTGGACTGGAGAAGGCTGGGTATCAACATAAACGGCGAGTACCTCACTCACCATCGATTCGCTGACGATATAGTAGTCTTGGCTGAGACCTTGGAGGACTTAAGTACTATGCTCGTTGACCTCAGTAAAGCCTCCGAGCGAGTTGGTCTTAGGATGAACATGGATAAGACGAAAATCATGTCGAATTCCCATGTAGCACCAACTCCCGTAATAATCGGAGACTTTACACTCGAAGTTGTAGACGAATATATATACCTAGGGCAAACTATTCAGTTAGGTAGGTCCAACTTCGGTGAGAGGTCAATCGTCGAATCCGACTCGGTTGGGCAGCGTTCGGGAAGCTACGACACATATTGTCGTCCAATATTCCGCAGTGTTTGAAGACGAAAGTCTTTAATCAGTGTGTGTTGCACTGGCAACATACACTGATTTCGTATGTCATCACTGGATGACATACGGTACTGAAACGTGGCCGCTTACAATGGGCCTCATAAGAAGGCTCAAAGTCACCCAAAGGGCAATGGAGAGGGCTATGCTAGGAGTCTCTCTGCGTGATCGGATTAAAAATGAGACCATCCGCAGCAGAACCAAAGTAACCGAAATAGCTCTCCGAATCGCTAAACTGAAGTGGCAGTGGGCGGGGCACATTGCGCGTAGAACCGATGGCCGTTGGGGCGGGAAGGTTCTTGAGTGGCGGCCACGTACCGGAAGGCGTAGCGTGGGTAGGCCCCCCACAAGGTGGACCGATGACCTGGTGAAGGTCGCAGGAGTCCGCTGGATGCGGGTGGCGCAGGACCGGTCATTGTGGCAATCTTTGGGGGAGGCCTATGTTCAGCAGTGGACGTCTTTCGGCTGATATGATGATGATGATGATGACAAAACGTCGTCGTCGTTGATTTCGTAGAGTGGGGGGTAGAATGAGCATTCACTCGTTTGGTGTAAACCCACCTTTATTAAGAACAAGTTTTCTTTAATATGTCATCATCATCATCAGCATCAGCCTATGATAGTCCATTGCTGGACGTAGGCCTCTCCTATTTACTTTGCGTATAGACACATTAGGAGGTAAATGCCCATAATCGCCACGCTGGGCAACCGGATTGGCGATCGCAGTAATGTGTCCACTATGATGACGCTGCTGCCCATCATCAATCTTAATCAAATAACGGTCAGTGACACAATCCCTTAGTCGACTCTTAGTCTTACGACACCCGCAGGAGGAGTTGGGGTGGTGACTAATGTATTCTTTCTGCCGTCACCACACGGCGACACAACACACGGTCGTACGTTAAGGTGCGTTTAAACCAAAAGAGCATTCGCTATTCTAACCCCCCGCTCTACGAAATTCTATCGTTACACAAAACGTGATTGGTTGATTTCGTAGAACGAGGGATAGAACAGCGAATGCTCTTTTGGTTTGAACGCACCTTAACACAAACGTAATTCGTCGAAATTCGTTGATTCGTAGAGTGGGGATAGAATGAGCATTGGCTCGTTTGGTGTAAACCCACCTTTACACTACTAAGAACAAGATTTATTTAAAATGTGGTTGGGCTTGAAACACCTCCCTGAGCAACGCCACCAAAAATTTTGTCTCAGAAAAAATCCCGTTTATATAGTTTCAAACGGGTAATTTAAATTTTTGAGGATTCTGTCGGAAAAAAATAATGAAAATTTCGACTTTAAACCCATATTAATTAGGTCTAATTATCATTATTAATTGTTAATAGGTGTCATAGAAGAAATGTTAATTGAAATGGATGATTGAAGTGACAGTGATAATGACAGTGATTTTTATTTAACCCGAAAAAAGGGGAAACATACGAAAGTTTCATAAATTCCGGAAAGTTTTAAGATGAGGCCAATAGTAAAGGACCACAATCTTTGATCATTGACGGAATAAAAGCACTTAATATTTCAACTATGTTACTGAATATTTTTAAAGATAGTTTTGATCACAATAAATACCGTTTGAAAATACTGATTCCAAGTACATATTTCAGTAACCAAAAACCTAACCAAATGTTCGTTTCATGGATTGAGAGAGTTTTTTCGTGCAATACTCTAATTAAAATTATCGTACATATCTCTCCGTGTAATTCTCTTCTCCGAGTGTTCATCCAATTGAAGATTTATTAGAAATGTAAGCCTATTAATGGACATGTCATCTATTCGTCAGTAACATTAACAATTATGGATTCATTAAAATGCATCGGATTGTGATCTACTCGTAATGTACTTCGTACACGCCATGGTTGGTAAACAAAGAGATAATGAATATAATCTCGCTATAAATAAATATAAAACATAAAATAGCCTTGTGGAAAGTAACTAATCTTTTTCAAACATCTTTACTCCTGACACTAGACCTAGGTAACTAGGTATGCTATGCCAAGGTGATAGATTTCAGTATATAGCGCTATTATATAATAATACTGGATCCGCGCCCGATTTAATATATGTAATTAATATTAATATGTTTTAAATTTTAAATCCTGAGCAAAGTCATTATCAAACTTTGCTTTGTCTAATAATATGTTACGACGTTCTCATCATAAAAGTGCGTTCAAACCAAAAGAGCATTCGCTGTGCTAGCGCCCGTTCTACGAAATCAATCAATCACGTTTTGTGTACCGATCGAATTTCGTAGAGTGGGAGGTTAGAACAGCGAATGCTCTTTTAATTTGAACGCACCTTTACACAGAATTGGGATATATTTCGAGCCTTTTAATATACACCTTACTTTGTGCTGTAATAATGACACCACAAAGTTGATGTAATAAGCTCGTGCATACATACTTTTGACGCGTCATCTGTACCGATATTATCAGACGTGACCACTACACGGTCCGTTGGAACCGTTTTGAGGAGTGGCATAGCAAGCTTCGAAGCGTAGTAACGTGGTAACGGTTGCATTTCTGTGTCAGTGAGTAAATGTTTTATTTATGAATGGAATCAAGGTGTCTGACGGTCAGTTAACATTTTGACGTCACGTGTTTCGTATACTTTAAGGTCATATTTTTTAAATATGCTTTTTTTAAATGGCTTTTTAAAAAAAAAAATGTTACGAATATCTAGGGACATCTCCTTCGCCTTTATACCTGTCAAAATTTTTGTATAAATGTGTATTTTTGCCTGTGTTTTGTGTACAATAAAGATACACAAATAATGCCTTTGCTGGGATTCGAACCTAGCCTTCCCCTCCAGCTTCGTAAGCAGGGTCACTACACTCACTACCAACTAGGCTACTATGGCTGAAAGCAATATTCTAATTTTAACAAACTTTTATTAAAAGAATAACGCTTACTTTCAGATACTAGTGTCAAATTACTATGGAGTTTTGACATTACTATCCTATAAATATAATTAAACGGTTAAAATCACTACACAACTCACTACGTAAGCGACATGTTTGCGCGACGCGTGAACTCGGGCTCAGTGCTTGATAATGGAGACCTAGGCTCTCCGAAACATGTTGCCCGTAGTGACTAAATATACGTGAGTTTAACTGTTTAATTATATTCATAGTTATTATGTCTCACAAAAGAATTCAATAACTGTCCGAGAGTAAGAGTTATTCTTCGGTGAAATTGAGCCTAAATAATACAATCATCATCACATCATCAGCCTATGATAGTCCTCTGCTGGACGTAGGCCTCTCCTATTAACTATGCGTATGCCCATAATCGCCACGCTGGGCAAGCGGATTGGCTATCGCAGTAATGTGTGTGCTGCCCATCATCAATCTTTTATCAAATAATGGTCAGTGACACTTCAATCTCTTAGTCGACTCTTACGACACGACACACGCAGGAAGAGTTGGGGTGGTGACAAATGTATTTTTACTGCTGTCACCACACGGCTGTGCAATCATACAATATTCTAAATAACCCCGATGCACTATTCGCCACGTTTTAGCAGACTCGGTTGGATTGTAGCAAATTCTATTAATACTTAGTTTCAGAACATAAACCGGTCTGGTGACCTATATTATAATGTTGAGTAACTCGTCCGGCGGACAAGACTTTACCGTACAAGCGAACACATCGGTCGTAACCGAAAGTTGTTAGCTTAAAATCACTTGCACTTGTCATTGTCACAGTGGGTCATTTTACGTCAGGTCCAAAACTTCGGAAGGCCATTTGTACTTTAAAATGTCGTACAAGATACGTGCAAAAAGAAAATTCGTAACTCGTGTCGATTTACATCGCCACTCGATTCGGACTTCATGTTATTCGCACTTGTGTCGTAATGTACTATTACGGGTTCAGGTAGATATGTGCAAAAACGCCAATTTTGAGCCTTGAACTCTTGCAGGCCTAGCCTAGAAACCATTCTGCCAAGATTGCAGAATGAAAGAGTCTTGAAGGTAGGTACTAAAACTCTTGGAAAACAACTTCTAGACCCGATGCATGTTTTTGTCTATACCGTACGTCAGTAAAAAAAATAAGCAAGCCTAAAAACTTACAATTTAGTACAGATGGTGCCTGTTTTGGCTCTAGTGCGAGAAGTGTGTCATTTTACGTCAGGTACAAAACTTCGGAGGGCCATCTGCACTAAAAAACGTCGTACGAGACACGTGCAAAAACGAAATTTCATGCTTTTTGCACTTGTGTAGTAATGTACTATTATGTCATAATCACGCACGTTTAAAACGTAATATTGGTATTATCACCAACTTAAAATCTTAAACTTGAGTTCATATACATTTTTAGTTAAAATTATTGAATACCTACGCCGTGTTTTTATTGATTTCCGTTAAATAGGACAGGTTATTTGGGACATTAATAGAAGTTGCCTTGTACGTCGGCTTTTGTTTAATTCGTAAAATAAGTATTTTTTTCGTTTTGATACATAATAATTGAAATAGCAAGTGAGAGATACCTAACCTTAAGAATAAGATCTCAGGCACAGATAAAATATAGGGAAGATTCCGTGTATTAAGACATACATGAACAAACTATTGTCATCCTTCACCCCATCTCAAGACGTATTCCATAAGGAAAAAGAGACAAATAAAGTAGCTCTACTTGGTCGTGAACTCCATCAACGACTCCATTTTCTTGAACAATGCTACCAACCTGACTAGATAAAATGTCATTACTATTAGTGATGTCCAGTCTTCAATCGTATACTTTTATCGTCAATAATAATATTTTTACCAAATTAGGTAGCGAATACAGTAGGAATAAACCTTATTTCCTACTCAAAATCACGATCTTCTTCGATCGTGATTTCAAAATCTACATTTTAGGATAAAAATAAAATCACAAAGTTAACGAAATATTTTCTTTAATTAAAATGTCATAATGAGGGTTTCCTAAAACGTATGCCACTAGTTGGCGCCACTTAGCCGTAAGGTCCCGCTAAGAAACACAATTATCTAGCCCCAAAGAAAGACTAAGTAAATTTTTTTTTTTTTAATAAAGTTTAAATTTTTTTATGTATTTTTTTAACTCATACAAAATATTTAAACCAGAAACTATAAACATAGAATTTAGACAAGTTTCTGGTTCTGGACCTGCTCCCGCCCTGGTGATTTCAGAAAACTCTCATTATAACATGTTTTATGGACTTATCATTCCTTAAATAAAGCATACCTAACAATTTTGGTATGATGGCTTCTTTATAATTAAATTAATCAGTCTACACAAGTATCACATGAGCGTCAATAGTAAACTAAACTTAATTTACTTGCTGGTTGACATGACATTGGATGATTACCAAATATGGTGGGTAGTACGTCAGAATGTAATCACTTATTCGCGTACCCTTGCCTGAAACAACAGCTTAAAATTGTGCGGAGCATATTTTTGAATACTCTTTAGGGTACCAGTCGTCTGCCTTTTTGATATTTTTGACCCATAATAGCCTTTGTTCAGTGTCCAGTGGAAACCTGTTGGACATTAAAAACATCGATTCATTTTTGAGTTGACTATCAATACATTTATCGATATCACGATCGGTCTCTTAAGTACCACACTATGCGATACAAATGTTTGAATCCCACTATTTATAATTACATTACGAATGTAAATACAAATGGTTTAATCACAAAACTACACATATGTATCCGACAACAAATATTGAATAAGATTTTCAGTTACTTTTACCTTAATAAGGTTCGAAATCTTAAAATTCAAGTCAAAACTAAATTGCCGGTGAAACGTAATGTCTTTATTTTGTTCATTCAGGTAACCCTGGCAGTTTTTACACCCTGGAACCCCACAAGTCATCACTTTTATCACATTCCGTGCACTTATCGAACAGAAATATACATGAAAAGCTTTATTTTAATCACTTTTACTATTTGCGGTTTGGGTGCACTAGTATACCCAAACAAAGATCGTTGACAGGCATTGCCGGCGTCACCCACAGATAAAATAGACTCGGTCTATCAATTTTATATGTCTATGATCTCAGGTGACTGACGGCACATGTCAAAATAAGTTTCATTAGGATGTAATTAATAAAGGTTGCAATACACTTGTTCAGTCATTAAACTTATTTTTTGAATAACTCAATAACAGTAAGAGTTAAGGCACTAGTTTCTTAGACAAATTTATTGTTTTTAACCTAAATAAGCTTCCCTTTAATTTAACGGAAATCAATAAAAACACGGTGTATTTGTTTTTTTTTCTACTAATGAACGGTATTTATACACAAATTGTTTTGTTTATTTCTATAAATTATACACATGTATATGTACATCAAAATACACAGTAATGGGAACTATAAAAATAATGTTTTATATAGTCTATTTTAATAGTATAATAAAATAAAAATTACATGAGCTTTTATGACTAAGGATAATTTGTAATAAAAACGAGCCAATTTATCTGGCAGATATATTTAATATGAGGATAGTGAAACAGCAGTCCTAGCCAATAATTAGAAATAAATGTACGAGTTTGACAGATTGAAACGACAAGTCACGTGACCATTTCCATACATTATTATGGTCACGTGACTTATCGCTTATCGTACACTATTGCAGACTGGCATCTTGGCAAGGCCTGGGTGCTTAGACAAGTTGCCAATCGATAACGCTTAGTCGTCAATCGTAAACGAAAGGCAGCTACTCTGTACAATGGGTCTGTACAATGGGTTGTGCTCTGAAGAACTGTTCGACATGATGCCAACGTCCACTTTTCATCATCGCACCACTCGCCACCGACTGGGCGCTCATCCTCACACCTTGCAACCTAAATGGTCGCGCACCGTGCGGTTTCAGAGGAACTTCCTCCCGCGGACGGTCCGTCTGTGGAATGAGCTCCCTGCCGAGGTTTTCCCGTTGGACTACAGTATGGGGTTCTTCAAAAGAGGAGTGTACAAGTTCTTATTGGGTCGGCAACGCGCATGTGACACCCCTGGGGTTGCAAGCGCCCATAGGCTACGGTGACTGCTTTCCATCAGGCGGGCCGTATGCTTGTTTGCCACCGACGTGGTATAAAAAAAAAAAAAAGCTAACTGTCTTTGTCGCACTAATATGAAAGAGTGACAGAGAGGGAAAACTACCATATGCTGCTAACAGAGTTGGGCAAAAAGTAATATGATTACTTCTGTATATTACATTTGTATGTGTACTTTGTAATATATATTACAAAGTACACATACAAAAATAATCGGAAGGAGTAATCATATTACTTTTTGCCCAACTCTGGCTGCTAAGCGTTAGCGATTGACAACACCATATTTTACCCCTTTCTTTGCCATTTTTAGTCAGTTTGCGCTAACAATTTTGTCAGTACTTGTACTAATTAACCGCTCGCTTTACAAATATGAACCTTATTGCTTTGTGTTAAAATCGTCTGTTTAGTAAAGTACTGGACCTATAACTCGTTACATTTAAGCATTTGGTCCAGTCTGTTACATAAATATTACGTGAACGGACGTGGATTAAGTATAACACGTCTCATGTACATGTACTTATAATACACATGCTGATACGAAAATTACATTTCAGCTGAGTTGCTCATGCTTTTCTAAATATTTGCTGTTTTATATTTACCCTGTTAAAAACCGTTATTTAAGCCGTGTGGTGACGGCAGTAAGAATACATTTGTCACCACCCCAACTCCTCCTGCGGGTGTCGTAAGAGTCGACTAAGGGATTGAAGTGTCACTGACCATTCTACAAGATTGATGATGGGCAGCAGCGTCATCATAGTAGACATATTACTGATATCGCCAATCCGCTTGTCCAGCGTGGCGATTATGGGCATTTACCTCCTAATACGCATAGTTAATAGGAGAGGCCTACGTCCAGCAGTGGACTGTTATAGGCTGATGATGATGCTCCGCTCCGCTCCGCATCAGTGTAGCCGCACCCTAAGCCTACTAGTAACTTTAGTAATTTTTTTTTTCAATAAAGTGAAATGAACAGCTAAAATAATGGCTGACCCGTTTCCATTGATCTTGAGTACAAATAACAATGGTATTTTTAACTTAAGAGCGAGGTTAATTATTTTGCACTTGACATCGAAAAACGCCTCAATGTTTATGCGTGCTGGAAATTATAAATTAATCACGAGACGTTAATTTACTGTTCAAATTCTTATTCTTCATTGACGATTACGAGTAGGTACATACATAGTAACAACAGAGTAAATAAATAAGAAGTACTTAAGAACTATTAAACTGAAACGTCTACGAAGCTGGAAGTCACGAGTTTGAAGCCCGCTGAGGGCATCTCTTTGGGCCTTCGCTAAATGGCGCGGACGCGACGCGTGCGCACGCTAAAAGTCCATTCAGTCAGACCAAACGAGCATTCGCTATTCTATCCCCTACTCTACGAAATCAACGAATAACGTTTTGTGTAACGATCGAATTTCGTAGAGTAGGGGGTTAGAATAGCGAATGCTCGTTTGGTATGAATGCACCTTAACGGAAACTACTATACGAGTAGAACAGTACTGCACAAATCGTGGATCAAATTACCCATTATTATTACTTAATTTGACAGTAATACGTATTATTAACTGCATTGTGATATAATGGTACCCGAGTGACGGCATGATTGGTCGGGGTTTCAAAGTTCCCTGTACAGCCATCAGATATATCGAAACTGCCACGGTGCTCATAAATATCTGAACATGCAGTATAACGCCATGACAATAGAGGCCAGGGTGCTTAGCCAAGTTGCCAATCGCTAACGCTTAATCGTCAATCGTAAACGAAAGGTAGCTAACTGTCTTTGTCGCATTAATATGCAAGAGAGACAGAGACGGAAAACTACGACGAAAGTCATTTCGTTTACGATTGACGACCCGTAAGCGATTGGCAACTTGTCTAAGGACCCTGCTCAGATGTTTATGACCACATGAGCGCAAATGTACGAATTTACGGTTGCCAGATTTTGTTTTGAGATATACAGTATCTGTGGGGTAATAGATTTTCATTTAACAATATTTTGGTCTTAAAACTTAGTTTTTTGTCCGGATGTGTGTTGAAATAGTTATTTATTATACAAGGGGGCAAAGTTGTTGTTTAACTGTCGTGCCAATATTGAGACCTGAGCTAGCGAAAGATTCCAAAATTGAGCCACGAGCGTAGCGAGTGGTTCAAAAACTGGAATCTTGAGCATTGCGAAGGTCTCAAGGCACGAGAGTTGAACAAACTTTGCCGCCAAGTGTAATACAACTTTTTTCCCCTCACTATCGCGAGGAAATATGATTACAAATCTCATCCAAATGTAAATTAACTTAAAGAAACCATTTAAAACTCAATGTTGAAACGTATCGTAGAATAGAGTTACTTCTGGAATTTAAATATAGCCAATGGCTTACAAAGTCACCCATGACAACGTCCAATTTAACATGTGAGCTCCGATTGCGCATGTTTACTACGGTCATACAGATCCACTTATACTAGGCAGTAGGGGGCTATAGGAATTAGAGCAATGTCAAATTACTTTATTCACAAGTGTGTAAAAAGCGTTTTTACCCGCTCGTATTAAACGATAAACGAGCGCTTTACGAGCTAGTGAGGGGAAAAAGATTGTATGCATCACGGTCGGTAAGAGGATTACAAACTTGAGTCATTAAAATCCCTCTATGGCGTCGGGCTTCTAACACTCTTGTTAGTAATACCGTACGTACCTCCCTAAATGCACAATGTACTATTGCATACTTTATGTGTCTAGTAAATCATAAAGTACATAAAGGTAAAATACAGTACGGTCGGCTCTAATAATATGTATACGATTTTGATCCTTATGCCCTTGACATACGTTCCGAAATGTATACATATTATTAGACGTGACTGTACAATAATGTATATTGCAGTACGTCTGACAACCCTATGTACGATGAACGAGAAAAGGTTTGCTGTTTGGTTGTTTGTTTGACACTAGAAGTTTATTTTGAAAACTTGACTTCATATTTAAATGATTTGACTTTGAAGTGCATTGAACTCTCTCGGCCATCTTGTTTTTAAATAAACAATACCATTGTGCATAACCCTGATCGTGACACTAAATTACAGCATGTAATTCGCATAATCTGACACAAATTTTCACTAACATGACAATGCCAGTGTAAACGATAAACTATAAGATAATCAGTACTTTTACAATGGTGATCACAATTATGATGTGCGCCAGTGATTTTGTTGTATACTCTAGATAATTAAGCTAACCTGTCTGCTTGCCAGACAAGTTGCCAATCGCTAAAAACAAAAGGCCGCTAACTGTCTTTGTCGCACTAATATGAAAGAGTGACAGAGAGTGAACTAAGATAAGCTACTAAACGTTAGCGATTGGCAACTTGACTAAGTATACTGTAGCCATAATTCTGGCACCCTAGTGAAAAGGGGTATAAGTCGAATTTTGGCCAAATTGAGTTAAGTATACCAAAAAATTTCAAAAAAAAAATGGCATCTGTTAGTGTAAAAGGATCTAAGATATCAAGTAAATTGGCAGAGTTACGGTCGTGTCATATGGTATAACTAACACAAATGGCCATGTAGTGTCAGGTATAAGTTGAAATAAATTCTTACTAACAAAAAAAAGTATATCGTTGTAAAGTTACAAAAGGTATTAGTGTAGCTAAGTTTTACGCGTTTGGATTTTTGTTGTGTGTAACGCTATAACTACTCATATTCTCTTGATGGTCACTCGGATAATGAGGATCCATGTGTATTTAAATCACTTTACACGAACAATAATAACATTTTTTGAGATACAATTCGACATAAATCCATATTCACGAATAAAATTATGTTGTTACGGGTACAAGTTGACTTTAATCACTTAGAATTACAGTTTTTTACATGTGATACAATCCATTTGCGGGAATTATATCCGTTCGCACTAACTTAAAAAGTATTACTTAACATTTAACACCAGTAAATTGACGGATTTGTACTAAGGTGTACCCTTTTACACTAAGTTTCGTTATATATACACAATGTTTAATTTTTAAAATTTAATTTACTTAGTGGTTAATGATTTTCTTAAAGTATGATTGTATTTTTTTTTTCAAATTCAAGCTGGTAAATTCTGCTGCTTATTTGTTAAAACCTATGTTAGTAATATTAGTTTGTGTTGACAGTTTTAAATGACCTAACGCAAATACTTTTTTTTTAATTGTAGCAACAATTTTACTTAATGATCTAGGTAATATAGAAAGCGCGCTATAATAGCCTTGTACGAGTATTTGCTGCTGTTCTATGGTTGTTGCTATATTTATATTACTCCAGAAACATGTGATTAGAACAATTTCAAAACAGCCACCCGGAAACCATGCCTGGCCACTTTTTACGAATGCTAACATAATGATAACAATAATATCAATATATTTTTTAAATTGTCAACTAACGAAATTAATAAAGTTAATGTATAATTAACACAATAATTCAAGTTGATCGTACTTATATTTACCTATACAATTTTTATAAGAATTATAATCGATAGAACATAATAGTGACAGGCTTTTTATACTCGTCGATTAAAGTCTGTTTATTAAGATTCCATACAGAGTACTGCAATGGAACATCACTATTTTTATCCGAAACAACTGAAATAACTTATTTACGCACTAGTGCGAGGAGTCGTTTATATCTTGCCTGGTTGAAAACTTCGGAAGGCCATCTGTACTGAAAAATGTTGTACGATACACATGCAGAAATGAAATTCGTAAATCGTGTCGATTTAAAACACTCCCTTCGGTCGTGCTTTGCTTTATTTATGCTTATTTTTTTTTCACAGTTGTATCGTAATGTACATTACGATAGGCTATAGACAATAGTTTTTTTAAATAAAATATCGATTTTCAATAGTATGTTATTTTAGGTGACTCGATAAGATACAAAATTGCCATTCAGGCGTTACGGAACATACCTACTTAGCTGCGCGCACGACATCCAGGGCATAAAGTTATAATTCGGACCGTAGGACTATTTGTACTATTTAGGTTTTTTGTCGAGTACCGGGTTAGCAAAATAAGGCATGAGAAAAAAAATATTATGACACGATTTCAATTATGCAACGCTAATGTGTCGTCGCAGGGGCTGCATGGTCTCTCGTGCAACAGAAGTGCTGGCCGTATAGCACGCCAAGCTTCCATTAATGACATCCTGCGCCGAGCGTTCACTTCTGCGGGATTGCCTGCAGTCCTGGAGCCTACGGGTCTAGCGCGGGACGACGGGAAGCGGCCAGATGGCATGACTCTTGTTCCCTGGGAGCTGGGGCAGCCTTTAGTATGGGACGCCACATGTGTGGATACCCTGGCGCCGTCCCATCTCCCAGGAACTTTGAAAAAGGCCGGAGCGGCTGCGGAAGCAGCTGAACTCCTCAAGCGACGCAAATATGCAGCTATAGATTCCAGCTGCATATTTGTGCCGTTTGGGGTAGAAACACTTGGCCCCTGGGGACCTGGAGCCCACAAGATTTTCAAAGGGCTTAAGAAGCGGCTCGTAGACGCCACGGGTGACCAGAGAGCTGGCTATTACCTCGCCCAGCGAATAGCAATTGCTATTCAGCGAGGTAATTCCGCCAGCCTTCTGGGCACCCTACCATCAGGCACGGAGCTTGAGCCTGTTTTTTATTTGTAAATATTTGTTAAAGTGTAGTATTTGTAGATATAGTTTTATTTCCTTAGTTTTAGTTTATTTTATTCTATTTTTCGTTGTATAATACATACAAAGAATATAATATACATACTGACACGATTTTGATAATAATAAATAAATGCTACAATATGGTATTTTTTGGTACTATGGAATTTAAAAACATTTCATTTTATGATGCGTTGTGTTTTGGCTGTTGAAAAGAAGTTATATTTTTCTAATTCAAGGAAATAATTTCTAATAATAAATGGAAAAAAGGAATATTTTTATTGTAACTTATTTCATAGAATTTGGATACAAGTGAATAAAGTGATTAATATAAATCTTGTTATTCCGTTTTACACGTTACTAACATTTTGTGCACAATGGTATAAGTCGGTTTTTTTGGGATTATATTGTATGCGTACATGCTATGCCATTAAAATTAATTTCGCAAACAAACTTAGCAAAATTTTTTTTTGTAAAAGTACATCTCGAAAAGAGTTATTATAAAATAAGTTAAATGTATACCCGTTTTCACTAATGTCCAATGTATGTGAAAAGGGGTACTAATTTGGTTATATTTCTAAATAGCATTTATTTCAGCGGGTACAAGTCAATTTTTTTTGAAACTATTGATTTTAGCCATAAACCAATGACGGCATGTGAAAGAGCGCATTGTATTTACTCAAAGTACATTTAAAGTTATTCTAATTCTTTAGCCATTTCGGCACAGTAATTTTGAATAATTTCGCCAATCGTTTTTTGGCTCTCCTGTAAAGTGGCAAATTTCGATTTATACCCCTTTTCACTAGGGTGCCAGAATTATGATGAGTTGGAAAGTAAAGGATACGTTAGGTTTAAGGGCCTGCTCACACTAGCGATTCACTTGGGCGATTTTAAAGCGATTTCTATACAATAATTGCTCGCGGCGGTATCGCCGCGTCGATGGATTATATAGAAATCGCTTTTCAGCTGAACAGGCCCTTACTCGATACGTAGGTACCTAATGCATTCTACGTATTGCGCTCGCACTGATGTATCGGAGCAAGAGCGATGTCTTCTTAATTTCATTTTAACTTAAATAGTCCGAATTGGATTGCGTGAATCGCTTGATGTAGGAAGAAATACTTTTTGGCATGAATATAAGGTATTATATTCAATAAATAATACATAAAAAAATAATGTTTTCGTTGATTTATGATTATAGGCAATCAATTGGTTAATATAAATTTTACTGATTCATAATTATCAAAATATTATAACCCTGACAATAAAATCTGATTCAATACTTTCAAGAATTTCGTGTAAGTACCTAGTGGTACTAAAAAAATCTGGTTTGACCGCTTTCGAAAAAACATACTTTAAACACGAAACTATTATGAATTTATGAAACATGTAGGTAAAGAAAACAATTAGTAATAACAATAATTATATTTTTTTACTGACTTTGTTTGTCATTATTGTAAATACTCGTAACAATAAAAGTGGGTTGTAACTATTACATCTTAATCAGAGATGTTCTAATAGGTATGTCATTATGTGAGAATAAAACCTGCGTAGGTACGGTTTTACGTTAGTTTGGGTTCCTACATTAATAATATACTAAATAAGGCGTGGCTAGCTGTTGGGGAGTAACGACCCCACGGACCCGAGTGCTCCCGAGAGTCGGTCAGGGTCCCCGCCTCCGGCGTGTCTTCATCGGTCGGAGTGGAAACCCAAGGGGACCCGTAGGACTCTCAGCTCTGGCTCACCTTAACTGGCCGCCCAGAGAGGAGTCGTCAGAGCTATATGCTCCAGGGGTGGAAGTGTAAGTTTGCGTAAGTCGCGAGTTGGTGCAGCGGCTGTCAAGCCACTGCGCAGAAAGCGGTGTACACCTCTCTACACTCCTGAGCCGCCTACACCGGTGTTGCCCCTGGCTGTCTCTTGTGACGGCATTTACGGGGGCCCATCTAGTCGGCGGCGAGTCACCGCCTGCCTTGATAGCAAAGAGAAATCATTGTTATGGCAGGTGTCCGGACCTCTTTTCTATAGTTCCATTTCTGATCCATCCATCCTCCATTACCATAGCCCATTAGTCTTTTCCATTACTTCTCAATAGTCTCTATACGCCTGCTGGGACCGGTTTACGGATATCTATTGATGTGCCCGTGAATGGGTTGCAGCAGGTGTACAACACAGCAAATTTCTCCAAAGGCTCTACGTGTTGGATCTGTATACCAGCGCAAGCCTATAAAAAAACCGGGATTTGTAAGCCCGTGATTCTCAAGGAGATACAAACATAATAAATAATATTTAATAAATATCTTGGGGCATCTTACACAAATCGACTTAGTCCCACGGTGGGCTCAATTAAGGCTTGTGATATGAGTACTAAGCGACTCGCACTCGCTCCAATATGTCAGAGCGAGCGCGATAGAATGCATTACATATCGAGTAAAACCTAACGTATCCTTTTACCTACTTTCCAATTCATGGTACGGCTACTAATTGGGGCCTATTTCTCGAAAGCTTATAACTTGTAATACAAGCGGAAGTCCTTATCTAATTTTTTTTTTTTTTTTTTATCTTGGGACATCTTACACTTTAAGGCTTGTGATGTGGCGGGTACCAAGCGACGATATATATAATAGATAGATACATATAGATACTTAAATACATAGACAACCATGACCAAGGAACAAATATTTGTGATACATAAATACACAAATAATGCCCTCGCCGGGATTCGAACCCGGAACCTCCAGCTTCGTAGGCAGGCTTCACTACCAACTAGGCTACGGAGGCCGACAAATTATCTAATTAAAAGTTTTAAAAAGTGACTTCCACTTGTATTATAAGTTACAAGCTTTTGAGAAACGGGCCCCTGTTCGCTTTGAATCGCTTACGTAGGACGTAACCTTATAAGTACTCGTATTTGTCAGTTCTTACGAAACTTGTAAACCATTTAACTTACAATCGGAACCGTACCTGTTAACAGCTCACAATACCAACCTTAAAGGAATAAGCTCAACACAAAAAGAGGACACATTATTTGGAAATGATTGTCTCTTAAGACATTTTAGGGCATAGCAAGTGACCTTACAGTAAATGGGAGCGTTACAAAAGGGCAGGCTTGGGCAACTTAAGACACGACTATGCTAACCTTAAGGCCAGAAATCAGTGTACAATTTGTATGTATATTCTATCCAGCAATCTTTATTACTTGGGTCCACGGAAAAAACATGTCCAGTACTTAAAAAAATGTAGGCGCAATGAACTAAGGTGGACTAATGACCTACTGAAAGTCGCATGAGTCTGCAGCATGCAGTTGGCGCAGGACCGATCATTGTGGCAATCTTTGGGGATGGTCTATGTTCAGCAGTGGACGTTTTTTGGCTGATATGATGATAATGAGGCGCGAAGAGTTGGTTGACCATAAAAAATGTGTTGGCCGCCTTTAAACTAGCCAACTTTACCTTCAGGGGAAATATTAAATATTGCCCAAAACTAGAATTTTTAAAAGTAATATTCAGTGTTGCTACTCACGGCTTAGATAAATACATTTTTTTTGGCCTTTGGGCTAAGATACTAGTTTAACGCAACCCAAAAAGAAAACCCTGTGTAATAATTCTGCCGCTGTCTAAATGTCCATAAGTACTTAAAGTTCAGTATATCATCTTAACAGGGTCATTACGCTCATTATTCCTCGCTCGATAATGTACAAAAATTATAGCCGATTCTAAAAAAAGGTTTCATAACAATAATGTGGCGTATGGAGATGTCAGAATACACCTTGAACTGGTTTTGAGATTCTAAATGAAACATTGCGTAGAAAATTGAATTGTAATGGGACGTACTTACATAAGTATGTAAGAAACAAAGAGTATGGAGATTATGCAATAATTTACATGATATTATGTTACAACTGCATAATTAAAATTCTTTGTTATGTGATGGTCAAACGTAAATAAAACGTTTGTGAGAAATTAACATTATGCATTATGAATATTAGATGTCATACATATTTATACCAAATAAAAAAAACTTAGTTCAGCAACGTCCGAGGTGGGATTCGATCTCGCATGAGGCACTGGTCTCACCGCGAGCTACTAAACTATGATGAACCATGGGCTATACACACGAACAAAAGATATATTATGCACTTCCGAGCAAAAATAGAGACTATGGTGATACTCGCCCGACGGTGATAGCTGGGCGAGTATCGCCGCATCTCATGTATTTACGGGAGTGCTTATTTTTTGTTCGTGTTTATAGCCCATAGTTCATAGCTCAGTAGCTCGCGGTGAGACCAGTGCCTTATCGCTGTCGCAGCTCAGCATTTCTTAATTTTAAATTTATGGATAAATTTTGGGTTATTTCTACTCAGAATCACGAGCCGTTTCGATGCCAAAAGGAAAAGGTCCCAAAATTTCCATACCTACATTTTCCAGCTTTTCCTTCTTTGTTACCGGCATACAAAGTGTATGGAAAATGATCACAAAGTAGGGAAAAAAACTATAGAACATTTTTTTTCATTGGCATTGAAAAGCTCGGGGTTCTGAGAGAGAAATAATACCCAAAATTCAATAAAAAATTCAAAATTGTGAAAATTGACTTGTTACTTGCGGGGAACTCTTGAAGTAGTTCCAATTCCAAAAATCCTTTATCGCGTGTAACAACTAGCTTTTCATATTCGTAAGATTTCCATCCAAAGTAAACTTTATCCTCGACTGCCTTACAATTAATCCTAATTTATATAAAGTAATCTCAAAGACATATGTAAGGTTACTTCTGTCATAAGAAAGAATAACTATTAATCTATAAAAAAAATCGAGTCAAAGTCCCTAGTTAAATTTTGTGATTTATGCGTCAATTCAAATATGCGACTATAAGTAATTATGACGACACCTATATAAAAATTACTGCTTAATAAAATACGACTGAGTATTAATCAGCCAATACCTCAAAACGTTTAAAAAATATAGTTAAGTAAGAGTTTAGTCTAAATATAAAAATGATTGTATAAAAATCTCTACAGCCGCGTTTCTACTTAGTATTCTAAGCGAGCATTCACTTATTCGTGGGCTGACGAACGAACATTTTGCTATGTGAAATCATGTTTTCATCTGCCCAAGAACGAACGAATGCTCGCTCAGAACACTAAGTGAAAACGCGGCTTGCGCTCACAAAATGGACGAAAGGCAGTTTGCATCATTTTTATACCCCGACATCTTTATATTCCGTCTAAAATAAGTGTAGCCATTTTTACATTTTGTCAAAATTATACAGGGACGAATACAAGTAGCCATTTTTATAAGCCGCCACATTACTTATCATGAACAACGCTGCAATCCAAAATAATACTTGCTTTTAATTTGGATTCTAGTGCT
>JALPQI010013179.1:0-38578 GCA_025490895.1 Thaumatotibia leucotreta
TTGTGGCTTCCTAATGCGTTAGTACATTTAGGTAATAGGAGAGGGTCCATGTGCTGATTATAGGCCGATGACGTGATGAGGGATAAAAAATCACCTAATATTTATTCTCATGAACTTCAGAAAGCATATTGGTCCACCGCGCAAGTCGACACCACACCGAGGGATCTCCCCGCCGTGAACTCTGAAGACATGCAGTATTTTGAGAAGGCCAGTGCTGGCCTCCCGGTTGGCATACAGGTCAACAACGTTTACAAGGTAGAATCCGCATGCAAGCGGCATCATACTCGTCTGTAGGGTCCCGGTTTTCCGAAGCCAAAAATGATTGTTTTCAAATACTTGATTGCTTCCATACCTTAGGGCTCCTGCATAAATCATGGGAGGTTTTTTTCGGCTACTTTTTGATCCAACTACCCACTGAAAACCTCAGTCACCTCATATTACTCGTATTTGTAAGAATTATAAGTCAAATTGAGAACTTTTTACTATGAGACCAACCCCATAATCGCGAAATAAAACTTATTTCATACATTTTGGTGGTGTACTCTTGAAATTTTATAAGGATTATATTTATTTTATGATATCAGTGTTGGTATAGTTGAAATTGCTCAGTATGACTTATATTTCTCATCAGAACCTTCGTTGCAGGCGTACTCCAAAGATTCGGTGTTACAAGGCGTGAGCCTATCCGTGTACCGCGGCGAGATCACCGTGCTGCTCGGACACAACGGCGCCGGGAAGACCACCCTCATCAACATCATCACAGGTATTCCTGCTTGGCACATACTAGTTCTTTAGAAACGGATTTAACCTCGTGAGGCCCTATGTCATATACCGGGTGGCCCATTCAAATCGGTCAGTATGGGAAAGTCTGAAACTATAAGACATACGAATATTTGTTCTTAGGAACCATGTCATCGATTTTAAAAATAATGAAAACTACGTTGATAAATATAAAAAAAAAAATTCTTAAGATTTACACAACAAACACCTAGTAAAATAAATTTAAGTATATGAAAACAATGAATTCCTTTCATTTTAGACATCATGTTTCTTAGAGACATTTACAGCTTAAGACCTACACAAACGATATCTAAATAAAAATAGTGTAAGTTTTTTTTTCAAAACAGCCGGGTTCGATTCCCTAGCTGGGTACAGATTTTTTTTCAAATGTATAAATGCAGTTTTTCTTTTTATCAAAATCGGTGACATAGTTCCTATTCCTAAGAACAAATGTTCGTATGCCTTATAGTTTCAGACTTTTCCATACTGACCGATTCGAATGGGCCACCCTGTATACATTACATAACATTTTGACTTTATAGATAGAGTCAAAGTTAAAATTCGGTTGAAGTAAGCGACGTCCCTAGGCCACAGGAGGTTAAGTTACAGAAAGTATCTGCGTGTCACATCACATCATCAGCTTATGATAGTCCACTGCTGGACGTAGGCCTCTCCTATTAACTATGAGTATAGACGCATCAGGAGGTAAATGCCAAGCGGATCGGCGATCGCAGTAATGTGTCCACTATGATGATGCTGCTGCCCATCGTCAATCTATTATCAAATAATGGTCAGTGACACTTCAATCCCTTAGTCGACTCTTACGACACCCGTAGGAGGAGTTGGGGTATGTATTCTTAATGCCGTCACCACACGGCCTCTGTGGTCCGAAACTGAATCGTATTAGTAGATCGTGGTAGCCCATATTAGTAGATGTGGTAGGTACAGGGGTACCTACTACATTCAACGATAAAAACACTGAGCCCCGCACTTCATATCCGAGCTAATCCTGTTTAGTAACACTGTACATACATGTGCACACCAATACCCGACTAATTAGAAATGCGATCTTATCCCTCTAATGCAGCATACATCAATTTTAGGGATCAAATTTGAAATGCATTTTATCTGTCTCATGAATTAGAGGGTATAAATGGGTGAATCAACTTTTTTCTGTCTGTTATCGCCATGGTTACGGTCGCCTGTATCACGCTGGTTTTATGAAAAAATATGCTACTCAAAATATGTAAACATACATGTAATCCATTTTTGTAAGTGGCCCATTAAGGAAAGGGCTTATTAACCCCAAAAAAATGCATGTTTGCATAGGTTAAGTAGAATAATTTTGCATAAAACCAGCGTGACTCAGGCGACCGTAACCATGGCAATAACAGACAGAAAAAAGTTGGTTCACCCAAATTGTCTTGCTACCATATGCTGAACATTAATAGGCTGGATGATGATGCTAACGGACGACATCCAGGTCTCACACCAGCGTCTTCGGGCAACGTCCTGGTGGATGGCAAAGATACCATCAAGCAGTCGACGGAAGCCCGCAAACACATCAGCCTCTGCCCGCAGCATAACGTCTTTTTTGAGAAACTCTCGGTTATCGAGCACTCAAGGTTCTTCGCTATGGTATGTTTTTTCTGTTAGGTATTTTGCCCAGTCCACAGATCATCTTAAATTTCTGTCGCGTAACGTGTAAAAAATATTCAAACTTGTTATGTATAATGACGATATTAGAAGAAGTCAGGAGCATGAGAGACGTCATAATAGTTGCAGAGAGTTAACTCTGCAAAATTAAGCACTTAAAACAACAAAAAAACTAGTAATAGCATTGTAATACTTATTTAAGTAAAATGTATCTTGCCTACCTTTACCTAACGCTTTTATGTGACTTTACTATACCTGTAAAGTCGGGTGGCTATTTATTTGATGAAATTGTATGCACGGAACGAGACACCCCTTCGTTGAGTTCTCGTAATCACATTTTTGACTTCAACAGGACATTAAATAAGAGCCAGGATGTGTATACTGTATAGGTAGTTTCACCAAAGTTGAGGTAAATGATTACACCTTACACATCTAAATAAAGTACTAATTGCAAAAACCTGTAGTGAATAATTGAATGACTTAATGTGACTTGCGTCAAAATATTGTAGCAAATCTCTCGAACAGGCTTTTTGGTCAATCTTACAGTTGCAATTAGATTTGCTATCAGTACGAAAAAAGAAAACTCGTACCGATTACAAATTCCCCTTGTGTTTACATGAGATGTTGTGTACGTGTCATTCATCAACTCTCGTGGAACTACCTATCCTGAAAAACTTGCTCCAACCCCTTTTATTCCTAAAACGTGAATTTTGCACCCTGATTCCAGCTCAAAGGAGTATCGTATTCAGATGCAAAATCAAAGAGCAAGCGCGTGCTCACCAAACTGCAGTTGCTACACAAGGCGAATGAGTTGCCTTCTGCGTTGTCTGGTGGCATGAAGCGGCGGGTGCAGTTGGCGTGTGCGATGACTGGCGGATGCAAGGTGCTGCTGTTGGATGAACCCACCAGCGGGCTGGATGTGGAGACGCGTAGAGAGCTATGGGACCTTTTGTTGGTTAGTATAAATGGGACATTCTCTCGAATCTTTGAATGTGCAAGTCGCGTGCCTGTGCGAACGTAGCCTTACACAATCGACATTTTCGCATTTTAAGCAATAAGGTGGACGCAATGCATGCTACTCTTTTTTTCTTGACTCAGGGCAGAATGCTTTTACGCATCATCAACCCCGTCTGGAGGCCCATTGTGGTATGTTGAGCTTGATTCTCCAAGAAGGAGAATACCCACTAATTTCCCCTGCGACGTTGCCCTCTCATCCATTATGTGGAGCATCTTGGGATAGTTACATTCTACCACGATGCTCCCACGGCTGTCCCGGCTAATACCTGTGACTGCTCGGTGGCGTGAAGCAGGGTTTGCAGGTGATTTGCCACGGCTGGCGGGTGTAGGATGCTGCTACTGAACCTGCCAGAGACCTCGATGTGGAGAGGCGCTGTGAACTGCACGTGTTGCGTGTTAGTTGAATCCAAGCATAGTCCGGCGGCAAAAGGCGGCGGGTGCAGTTGGTATATTATTATGCGATGGCTTGCGGATGCAAGGTGCTTTTCCTAGATGAGTCCACCAACGGGCTGGATGTGGAGACGCGTAGGGAGCTATGGGACCTTTTGACGGTTAGTATAAATGGGACATTCTCTGGTATCTTTGAATGTGCAAGTCGCGTTCCTGTGCTAACGTAGCCTTACACCATCGACCTAGCTTCCCGGTAAGATCTAAGGTGGACGCGATACCTGTTGTTCTGACCGATGACATGAACATAGCTGGTAGTCAAATAAACATACACGACTGTCGTTGTGCGTTTGGTGCCCAACCGTTAGCGGACATCCAATAAACAAATCTGTTGTTTTCTGCAAGCAAACGTGTTGATAGAGTGTAATCTGTTGAACCTGATGCTAGTTATTGGAATTAAATATCATAGAACACAAATTAACATTTGTTTTAGTGTCGCATTATATACTCGTACGCACGTTAGCACTTTCTAAAACTTCGGTTTCTTTCAGCTATCTGGATCCGAGGGTCCGTCCTCAAACATTGAGTTGATAGAACAATCCCTGGGGTAGGCGAAACATGGGAAAATGGGGTAGGGGTATTAGAAGTGTATCTGCATCCGCGTAACTAATAATATTAGATGAAATAAGATACACTTAGCATATAAACTACAACTTTGTTTTAATTTGCGTTACCGGCAGAACTTTCGCGGCGATCACACGGTGTTGATGACCACACACTTCATGGAGGAAGCTGATGCGCTCGGCGACCGCATAGTCGCGCTGCACCACGGCAGAGTTCGCTGCAACGCCAGCACCATGTTCCTTAAGCGGGCCATCGGTAAGTACCTACTCCATTGGTGACTCTACACGGCGGGTACACTGCCTGACCATAAATTTCAGAGATGGACATGAGGCACTGGTCTTACAGCGAGCTACTAAGCTATGAACTATCGGCTATAAACACGAACAAAATATATGCACTACGGTGTAAATAAAAGAGACACGGCGATACTCGCCCGGCTATCAGCTATCACCGCCGTGTCTAGTTTTTTTTACACGGACGTGCGTATCTTTTGTTCGTGTTTATAGCCGATAGTTCATAGCTTAGAAGCTCGCGGTGAGACCAGTGCCTGATAAGCGAACATATCGCCGCAATCCATCAATGTAAGGATATAATACATGTGATGAAGCGTAGTTCTAAATCCTTATAGACACTGTTACCAAATGCCGAGATATCTCATGCAAACTTTTATCATCCGGATCCCTTCTCAGTAACAACCACTTTGGTCAATATCCCTTTGATCTCCAGGCACGGGCTATCGTCTCACGTTAACGACTTTCGGCACGCCAAATGAGGAGGCTATCACGAACACCATAACCGCCATCGTGCCCGACGCGACCGTCCGCGACCGGCGACCCAACGGTGTGACCTTCAACCTGCCGGCCAAGGACACAGCGCGCTTTCCGCAGCTGTTCGCCGCGATAGAGAATGAGAGATCTGCGCTGCGTATCGACATCATTGGGGTTGGGAAAAGCACGCTCGATGAGGTGTTCCTAGAGTGAGTCTTTGTTCTTTGTCTTTTTATCTGGTTGCCATCAGATATATCGGAGTTGTTACGTCACGTCGTCACGTCATCAGCCTATCACAGTTTACTGCTGGACGTAGGCCTCTCCTATTAACTATGCGTATAAGACGCATTAGGAGGTAAATGTCCATAATCTCCACGCTGGGCAAGCGGATTGGCGATCGCAGTAATGTGTCCACTATGATGACGCTGCTGCCCATCATCAATCTTTTATCAAATAATGGTCAGTGACACTTCAATCCCTTAGTCGACTCTTACGACACCCGCAGGAGGAGTTGGGGTGGTCACAAAATGTATTCTTACTGCCGTCACCACACGGCGTTGTTACGGTGCTCACGAACTGAGCTGGTAGCTTACTGTGGTCAGGCGTTAATCGTTTATCGTGCTACGCGTCACTTCGGCACTTCCATACTTATTAGAAGGTGATGGCAACGACGAAAAACGATTAAACACTGAACCATCATAAGGCTGCGGCTCCATTGAGGCGGAGAGGAGCGATGACGTGCAAAATTGGCCAATGAGACCGCATCACAGTGTTTCGAATTTCAATTTGAAGAATGTAATTGGTCAATTTTGCACATCTCCGCTCCTCTCCGCCTCAATGGAGCCGCAGCCTAAGCAATGCTTGGCGGGGGTGAGCTGTTTTTATACTAAATGACATGTATCACGTGACATTTAGTATGAAAACAGCTCACCCCCGCCGAGCATTGATCATAACTATCATAAGCCTACTGGCCTCTATTGTCATGGTGTTAGAGTGCGTGTTCAGATATTTTTGAGCACAGTGGCCGCTCCAATATATCTGATGGTGACTGAACTCTAACCATTTAATTGCAACGCTTTTCTTTACTTACCTCAAAGTGGCCTAAAGTACATGCTTTTATATCGGATGATGTATAACGAGTTAGAAACCTTGTCTCTCAGCAAGTGTATTGCTTTGACAGCGCTTGCTAGGCGCGGATCCAGGGGGGGGCAATGGGGGCACTTGCCCCCCCCTCACATTGGACTTATGTCTGCCTAGGTGCTGTTTTAAGTATAAAATACTATCATATCATAGGGGAGTGCCCCCCCTCAATGAAGTCCTGGATCCGCGGCTGGCGCTTGCCATGGCACCTTGACGGGCTGTTAATGTGGAAGGCACGATAATATTATTCGTTATTTATTAGCATTCAAGAAGTATAGGGTAGTTCTATGCGATTATTCAGTCGCAACAATCAAGTCATTACCATTCCCAAATTATTAACGAACTGCGTATAAATAGTGGAGTCATTTTCGATTATCTTGTAGCAGACGCATGTTTGTCTGCTATTCTGGCATAATAGTCTCGTTTGCTTTTATAAAACGGTAAATAAAGTGGTGATGGTAATGAACAAAAAAAAAACGCGTAACAAAATCGCATAGGTTAAGGACCACCTGAACACTGACTACAGACATAAACAATCTACGCTTTCATATTAAACTGATAACTTAACTCGAGGATCTGTGAGGATTAAGGTTCAAGATGTCATTATTATATAAATATCACTGATATTTTGTGGGTCCACCAGTCACCTTTCTTTCGCCACTGTCTACATTAAAGGGACCAATAATATCTCCAATTCATTTCTCCTCTTACTTTTTAGGCTATGCAGAGATGAAAAGCCAACTTCCGTGGGATCAGGAGTAACAGTAGGTAAATTATACAATCGGTCATTAAACTATAGTAAACCAGTCTTTACACAATTTTTAGAACACTACCTTTATTCCTACGTCATCATCATCAGCCTATATCAGTCTATTGCTGGACAAAGCCCCCTCTTATTGTCTATGCGTGCGGACGCGTTTGTAGTTGAGTGTCCACTATGATGACGCTGCTGCTCATCATCGTCAATAAATAAATGGTCGGTGACACTTCAATCCCTAGGTCTACTTTTACGACACCCACGGGAAAAATTGGGGTGGTGACAAATGTATTCTTAACTACTAATGTCGTTCAGTTTAGGTTGAGAGATAGGGACAAGGGTTAGCGAGTCATATATCGTTGTCCTTACCCCTGAACCTAAACTAATTCGCATTAGTACGTCATGGTAACCCCCCAGGTAGGACCATGGGTCTTACGAGGATAAAGTATTGGATATAAATAAATAAATATTTTTGGTACATCTTACACAAATCTACCTGGTCCCACGGTAAGCTCAATTAAGGCTTGTGATGTGGTTACCAGGCGACGATATATATAATAGATAAATACATATAGATACTTAAATACATACACAGCCACGACCAAGGAACAAATAATTGTGATAAATAAATACACAAATAATGCCCTCGCCGGGATTTGAACCCGGAACCTCCGGCTTCGTAGGCAGGGTCGCTACCAACTAGGCTACGGAGGCTGACAATGAGTGAAATTGAGTTTTCTTCTCCTCAGAGCCGGTGCTGGCGAAGTTGACCGGGTGCAGCCTGTGCAGGCGTCAGTTCAGAGCACTCCTGTATAGGATGTGGCGCTACTTCAGGAGCGTCCTAATATTTTATATCGTTGTGGTAGGTTCGAACAACTACTCACTAGAAGATGAATGATAACCAGAGATCGGATGGATTTGCGAGATTCTTAGTGACTTACGTCATTTTGATGACATTTAGTATTTATTTTATTTTATTTTAAAAATAGTTATACAGCATGACAGTATTAAATACTAAATCACTGCAAAACTAAGAACTAAAAACAATACAAAAAATAAAAATATTATACATGATAAACTGTTGAAAGACGTACATCCATCCTCTCACAGAACCTCAGTAATTCCGCACGCACAGCACTCCACCTGCCAGCAAATAAATCGCACTCAGGTGCTGATGCTAAGAGATCATTCAGGAGGGGTAAAGGGCGAACAAGAGGGGATTTTCTGTGAGACACAGTACGCGATATAGGGCCTGCAAATAAACCACGATCACGAGGTCGGAAATTGACTCTGGTCGGAGTTGAAACATAAAGGCGCAGTAATTGTGCTACGAGTTCAGGACAGTCAGATTCACCTCGCAAGACGCCACAGACTGTAGTAAGAAGCTTGAAATTACGTCTTACCTCTAAGGAATTAAGGCCTAAACAACCAAGCAAATATTTCGTTGGATAAAGAAAGGGGTAATACCCAAAGCTTTTTTTATATAAGAACCGGAGGAACACTTTCTGTACTCTCTCCAGGAGCACGATGTAGGATACCTCATAGGGATTCCAAACAGAGGAAGCTGCTTCAAGCCTACTACGAACTAACGAAGTATATAGAAGCTTTATAGTATTCGACTCCTGAAAATCTCTCGCATTCCTAATAATAAACCCTAGCTTCTTGTAACAGTCACATGCTAATGCCATCATATGCTCGTGGAAGTTGAGGTGCGAATCAAGAATTACACCAAGATCACGAATGGAGTCAACCCGGGGTAAAGGCTCCGATCCCAAGTAATATTCGTAATAAAGTGGATGACGGGCTCTGCTGAATGTCATAACGGCACACTTAGAAGCATTAAACGTCAGCTTATTTTGAAGACTCCATTGATACAATCTTTCCACATCGTCCTGGAGGGATACACAATCTGAAACCTCTTGGGCACCGTAAATGACTTTGAGGTCATCAGCATAAAGTAAGCAACGGGCAGATTTTAGCACTGAAGGTAGATCATTTATCATGATTCCAAAAAGCAACGGTCCAAGAATCGAACCCTGGCTAACACCAGAGCGAGTGTGGAAGGTTTTAGATACGAAGCAACCGTGTTGCACATACTGTTTCCTGTCGCCCAAGTAGCTCGCAAAAAAACGGAGTAGCTGTGGTGAAAACCCAATACTGCACAGCTTGGACAACAGGACGTCATTGTCTACTTGATCAAAGGCTTTTTTGAAGTCAAAGTACAACACGTCTACTTGTATGCCCTTGTCCAAGTGACTCGCAATAGAGTCTGCCAGGGTTAACAGATTAGTTTCCACTGACCGTCGAGGTCTGAAACCATGCTGAGAGTCACAGAGGTAAGGCCCTATTTGGTGAGCAAGAAGTCGATTTATAGTAGACTCGAAGAGTTTGGCCACCGACGAGAGGATAGCAATAGGCCGATGATCCTCAACCTGGGTGTTATTGCCAGTTTTAGGTATAGGCTTAACTCGCGTTATTTTCCATTTAGTAGGATATTGCCCGGTACTTAAGACCAAGTTGAAAATGTGCACCAAGGGTACCAAAAGCCACTCTTTGCAACCTTTTAAAATAAAAGCAGGAAGATTGTCAGGACCAGGTGAGCTTCGAGGTTTAAGACGGCCCAATGATACCTCTATGTCCATCTTCGAAATTTTATTAATGTGGACATAGTTTGCGTTACTACCACGGTCCTCACGCAGAATTCTTTGGGAATCGAGATGAGGTTCCTCAGACTCACACTGACGAAAAGTAATTAGCGAAAGCCTGAGCCGCATCACTACCTTGAAATTCCTTGCCGTTACAGGAGACTAAGGACTCGAAGCCTCCTTTAGCTTTGAGGCTATTAATATGTTGCCAGAATGCACGTGGATTGGCTTTAAGCTGTACTTCCATTTGGTTCGTGTAATTTTCATAAGCCATTTTTACACCAGATTTGATATTCGCTCTGAGCCTAGAAAAAGAGTTGTACACAGATCGATCTCCACTACGCTTCCAGTCTCTATGCAGGCTAGCTTTTGTCCTAATATCGCGGATAATATCCGAAGTGAACCAGACCGGATAGCGTCGGTTAGGCTTTTTAGACCTCAATTTTCTCGGGACGCTACTATCAAGAACACTGTAGACAACTTCGTAGAATGACTTTACAGCCGCATTGACATCATGGCTACCGAGGACTTCATTCCACGATACCTTAGAAAATAATGTATATAGAAGGAAGTAGTTACCTTTGGCAAAATTCCAGTCCAGGCTGGAGTCAACGTTGCTGGGTTCCGAAAACAGGGGACTATGTTCGGACGGTTGAAGTGGCACAGCAATTTCTAGGGGAGGATGATACGCATCTCGATGAGGTACTAGGCCCCCGTCATCTGTCTCACTAACCATTACGCCTCTCGAATGGCCTCGCACCAGCACAACATCTAACACTCCTCCAAACGCATTCACCACGCTATTCGTCTCATTCAAATTACAAACTGCAGTAAAGTAACAGAAGTAGCTAAGTACGTTAACAGAAGAATATTTTGGATTTAAATTTAAGTCACCAAGAATAACAACAACACCGTTTAGAGAGTCAATGATAGATTCGACTTTATGGAAAAAGGACATGTAAACGTCGTCAGCAGCTCTGGGGGGTATATAAATGACGCACACATGACACGTCATTTGTTTCAGTGAGAATGACGCCCACAAGTCTTCACATTCGGACGACTCCAGCTCTGGTCTACGCCGCAGAACAATACCTGGTCGTGCCACCAAGAGTACGCCTCCACCTTGTTTCCCAGTAGCCCGGTCACGCCGTAGTATACACCAACCATCGCCAACCAGTTCAGAATCCGTAACACCGTCAGACAGCCAAGATTCTGTTACACCCACAATATCAAAGTCAAGTGTAGGAATTGTATTCCGAAAACTTTTTAGCTTTGTATTAAGGCCCCTGACATTTTGGTATATTAAGGTTAGGGCGGGGATAGCTGGGAGCTTATTTGGCTTGCTCCGGCTTAATACTTGATCTTCGAAATAACCACATTTTGACTCTAGCGTTTTCGGGCCAGGATTCAGCAGAGATACATTTGTCATAATGAGCAGCAGGAACACATATTTTAAACGATTTGTAGTCACCTTTTGATTTGAGCTCTTCAACGGTGCACTCAGCATTAGGGCATAATGTCTTAAGGTATTCACGTACTTCGTCGGCTCCCGACACCATGTTCCATAAATGGATATGCCTACGCAATTCAACTGCTTTTAGGGTAGTAGTATCAGGCCGGCCAGTACAGCGTATGGACGTCTGTCGCCTTTGCTTCATAGCGCCATTTAAGGGCGACTGGCCGGACCTATCCCGCTCATTAGTCTTTTTGCGATTGCTTTCTGCGTGTCGGATTTCATGGGTTATCTCATTGGGTATGGTATTCACCGGGAGTACAGTTTCCGAGGTGTTATATGATGGCGTTCCATCCGTAATCCCGACCTCCTTTGGCGGTTCATTTCCAGTAATGACTTCCTTGGTACATGCGGGGTAATTTTTATTTTTACCAGACACGCAAGTAGCAAGCGAAGGGAGAAATGTAGTTGCAGCTGAACCAGACTTTACTATCTCATTAAAGAGGGGTGGTGGACTCGAAGTCATTGACAAATTACGGGACCGGATTAAACCCTCCACTTCCTGCAATCTTTCACTTACCATTTCAATTTTGTTTGTACAAGTGGTAAGGATAGCATGGTACCCGTTAATGGCAGTAAGGGCATCAGCCAGCTGCTCTGATAATGAGGTTATCTGTTCCCGAAGAAGCTGGACCTCCAATTCGTTAGAGAAGACCTTCGAGGTGCCCTTCACAGGGGAGTCCGGAATCAAACACGGTTGCTGCTGGGACTGCACGGTCTGCAAGGGTGGGAGAGCTAGTCCAGTTAAGCCAGTCGGCGAGGACGGCGAGGACGGCGGGGGGCTACGAGCTAGGGAGGGTTTACGCAAAGCCACATTTTTAATGCACGCAGGCGTGCCGACCGGAGTTTCACAGTTGAACCCACCCTTTTTCGTTGCGCAGACACATGCCGGGCAGACCCAGGTAGCCTTCTCCACAGACGAAAGAATTTTGCCATTACAGCCATAGTGGTACAATTTTGTACATGTTGTGACCATGCACTCCAAGTACTCTTCCCCCACTGCCAGCTCCAGCTGACAACCACTGCACTGCATACTATTATTTAAGTCTTCCATATCAAACTTGGATCCACGACTCAAGTAAAGGCGCGTAGTAAATCGACGTAGCGCGCACCACGGACGGCGTAGCAAACGGCGTAACTCGTAGCACGGATGGCGTAGCGGATGTAGAAGCGGACTGACAAACCGTAGCGGATAAAGCAGTAGAAGTGACGTCACATTCCACACGCGTTGATGTATTTCGCCGCGACGGGAACTCACGTTAGTGGCGCAGTAGCTAGACGGCCGGCTGCTATGTCGCTGACCCGGGTTCGATCCTCACCAAAATACAAAAAGTAGAGGGCCGGCCTTCAAGTCGCCTCGACCGACGAAACTATGTCACAACTGCTATCCCGTTCTAGGACAGCCCACTGGGCGGAGTCACTTCACTAAAACGGTGCAAGAGCAACAAGGAATCCGAATTCAAGTTCACAACCAATCACAATTTAATAAATAAACAATTTCACAAAATTCCAATATTCTCAGAAACACGTCCGCGTTCGACGACTGATCGGACGGAGATGGTCGAGAGAATGAGATGTCGCACATAAATCCGATCTCTGATGATTACTGATAAGTATACCTACAGAACAGGTGGCTTATGATGGTCAAGCGTTTACGGTTTATCATGCTAAGCGTCACTTTCTCACTTGCATACTTGTTAGAACGTGACGGCAACGCCGAAAAACGATTAGACGCGGTAGGTACCATCATAGGACTACAAAACGAAAAGGCTACGTATCTACGATTACAAACAAAATATACCATACAAACAGCACGCGATACTACATTGTTCTTCAAAAACGGTCCAATTTCTTTTGACAAGTGGCACCCCCTCTTCAATACATCACGCTTATGTTTTTCTATGTTAACCAATACTCTTACCCCCTTATTCATAAGAGACGTCCTGACTTAGCAAGCCGTGTTTCATGTTTATAAATCCAAAAGGGACAAACAATACTCAATGGCATTCTAAGTTAGGAGACGTTTACAAATAAGGGGGGGGGGGGTTAACTGCAAATATTGTCATTGTGCTATTTGTCTATGATTACATTTTAATAGTTGCAATCCACGAAACTAAAAAGAAGAAAAGCATTCAAATAATGCTATTGTTCAATTGTCATTGTCATTTGTCGCTTTCCATAAGGCACTGGTCTAACCGCGAGCTACCAAGCTATGAACTATATATTCGTGTTTATAGCCGATAGTTCATAGCTTAATAGCTCGCGGTGAGACCAGCGCCTAAGGGCGCCAATTCCCTCCTTATGGTAAGCGACAAAGTTTTACGTCTTCACTAAAACGCTCACAAATGATTTTGTTTCTCGAGGTTTCTCAAGAAGGCCCCTCAACAATTTCTAGGTAATCGTCTTGGGTCTATTAATCTCTGGAATAAACCTGTTAAGCAACAGCCTTCCTAGGGCTGAGGGGCAGAATAGCGTGATGCTGAGCATGGATTTGTACCCTCGTGCTCTGGCTAGCGTCGATGGAGATACTCTGGCAGCGTTGCGCTCAACCTACAATGAGACCCAATTGGACGGTGTGCCTGACGTTACCGAAGGTAGTTCGATTTCTTTTATAGGTTTTACCAAAGCTGGCACGAATGGTATGAATGAAAGGAATGACATCTATCATTGTGTGTATGCGGCCCTGCTACACCAATCTGTATCTACTGTCCTTTTAACATCCACACATACTAGATACTTTCTGTCGCTTAATCGATCCATTCGTGCCAGATGGTCCATTTACCTGTACTACAGGGTACGCTGCCTGCTGCCAGTAGCCGTACCCAGGGAACAGATACCGGTTTTTTCTCCATACACTTTTTTCATTCTGCGGTGTATAAATTCTTTATATTTAAAATACGATGTTGTTAATTAAGTTGACCTAGCATAAGTTCAGTACCTACTAATCTAGATTTAAATCTTTTAATTGTATTTTTTTATTGTTTCCAAGTTCATGTTTCGGCAATAAAGTTATTTGAATTTGAATTTAGAAAAAATTACGATTCGCTGCTATGCGTTAATTGACCGTATTGTCAAAAGCGCTTAGCCTTGTAAGGGATTGCATATACCCGAGAAAATTGACTGGTGGTTGCTAAGACCGAGTGGCCGAGGAGTGCAGGCATCAGCCGCGAAGCTGAGCACGTGGGTTTGATCCCCACCTCGGACGTTGGTGATCTTGGTCGTTTTTTCTTTGTCATATGACTTCCAATGTTTATAATTTTATTGTTGTTTTTGAAGTAATTTGTGGAGGTGCCACGGAAAATAAACAGGAATTATAAATGGTACTAATTTATACTATAAAGAACGATATAAGCATGTATCATACTTTATCGTTATCTAATAGTTTTCAATTGAATAATATTTATCAGATCTGTGGCCTTTGTAGTGTAAAAATGTCATGATGGTCAAGTGTAATAAAGCAATTCCT
Organism: Thaumatotibia leucotreta; assembly: GCA_025490895.1. Lineage (NCBI taxonomy): Eukaryota > Metazoa > Arthropoda > Insecta > Lepidoptera > Tortricidae > Thaumatotibia > Thaumatotibia leucotreta. The sequence continues at coordinate 14,753 of JALPQI010013179.1, forward strand.
TTTCAGCTGTACTCCGAGCTCGTGAGAACGACAAGGAAGAGTCTAGTCAGTATTTCGTTGGGTTCGAGTTAAATGATACAAATGCTAAGGTACCAGTCACAGGATTTTAGAGAGGGCATTTAACTACAGTATCTATCTTGACTAAGTAAATCGGTAGCAGCCGTAGCAGGCGTTTGCTGACATTCTCTTCAAAGCAACAGCAAAGCAGCCTTTAAAGTTAAAACGCGCGCAACGCAAGCTCTTCGCACACTGAAAGTTCTGCCATCGTCATGATCCAACAGCTGTACATTACATTTTATGTAGGTGTATTCATCGTACAGATTCATTTAAATAAGAGTTAGGTTATAAATCTTTCCTGTGGACATAATTAGAAGTCTTTTAGAACCCTAATTTTCTTGATGGACGAATTCAAGCCGGTAGGTAGGTGGCTTCTGGTTCTTAACCCTCTAATGCATAAGACAGGCAAAAATGCATTTCAAATTTGAACCCTAACAGCAGTCAATAGAGTCCAAAACCAATGAAACCATATTTGGCTTCATATGCATTAGAGGGTTAAGAATTATGTGGCCAAAATCAAAACCTAAATGTACCAGGATGCTTAGCCAAGTTGCCAATCGCTAGCGCTTGCTAGCGCATCGCAGTTTTTCCTCTCTGTCACTCCTTCATACGTAGTGCGACAAAGAGGGAAAACTACGATGCGCTAGCAAGCGCTAGCGATTGGCAACTTGGCTAAGCACCCAGAACCGTTAACTTTCGCGATGTCCACAGGAAAGACGCCCGTTTTCGCGCACGCTGTATTACCCGTATAGCTCAATTATGTGGTGCTCGAGTATTAGCGAAATTGTTAAGGTGCATGCAGACCAAAAGAGCATTCGCTATTTAATCCCCCTACTCCACGAAATTCGATCGTTACACGAAACGTGATTCGTTGATTTTGTAGAGTGGGGGATAGAACAGCGAATGCTCTTTTGCTCTGCATGCACCTTTACTTGAGCTACGTAGTTTTTATTCGTTTTGTGTAGGTATTTACTTATGGTATATATAGGAAATGCGAAACCGGTTATGCAGAAATTAATATGTATATGTCTTCTAGGCGCTGTTCTTGCCATCGCTGAGCCACGCAGCACCCGTCGCCCTGAATGCTCTGAGTAACGCATTAGCGGTGCGGCTGTTGCGAGCTGCTCGGGCCGGGGACCTCGGGGACACTGCGGACGCTCAGTTCTACCCCAGCCTGAAGAAGGGTGAATCCTCGGGCCCCGGGGATTCTTGGGAGCTGCAGTTCTGGGACCCGACTCCGGGGCCGAAGGGCGGGGACAGCCAAAGCCGGGGCGGGGACGCTTCAGAGTTGCAATTCTGGAACCCAACTCTGGAGCCGAAGGGGGAGTCTAGCCCCGACCGGGGCGGGGACACCGTGGAAGGGCGCACGCTCTCGGTGCGAAACCATCCATTGCAGAACGCCTACCTTCCCTACGATGGTGACACAATCAAGAAACCAAAATCGACTGAAGCTCTTATGTTTTTTATCACGTTTATACCTTTGGGTGAGATATTAACAGTGTGCTTGCCATGAGCTGGCACGCTATAACGCGGACGTACTTTCTATTCATCGGCGGCAGTTCATGGTAGGCACACAATAACGCCAAGAACAAGTTTGGGTGTCATGACGTCAGTTGTGTTTACTTTTACCCTTTTACACAAAGCATACATTTGCTTGATTGGATTAGAGTTTTTAACGTAAGAGTCAAGTTCTTCATGTAATGAGGGTATTCTGAAATGACGTTCACCAGGGCGGCAGCATCAGGTCCAGAAACTTGTTTAAATTCTCAAAGCGCCTATAGTTTCGTGTTTAAATGTTTTGTGTGAGATAATAAAATTATATAAAAAAATAAAAATACCTTCTAGTTAGTTTTTTTTTGGGCCTATAATTGTGTTTCTTAGCGTGACCTCACGGCTAAGTGGCGCCAACTAGTGGCGTACGTTTTCGAGAAAACCCTCATTGTAAGGTGTTCAAGGGTAGAGTAGATCTATGTCTGATTGTTAATCTGTCACGTCACCCACGCAATATTTGGTAGAATCGAAATAGAATTGCTATTTGCTAGACAGAGCGTAGTGTATCCAACTCGTTTTATTAACATGATTACTTAGTGATTCATGATGAAATTCAAGGGTTTATGTAAAGTCCCCATAAAGTACTGGGCCAGCGTTGGGAGCACGCAAAATAGGCACGTTTGATGTCGAGTTGCGACAAAAATGGCCAGGATACAATACAATAGTGACTAATCATGCAAAGTTCGCGTAGTTGTCAGATAATCAAAGTATTCTAAATTTCATTATCAATCGCTTTTTTCTTGTCATTCTTTGGTTATAGCCTTATCCTCCTGCCGCCCAGAGGCCTATTCAAAGGTCTCCTTAAACAAAAGAAATTCTATTTCCTACATTATTAATTCAAAATTCATTGGCAAATCTTTGTAAACCCAAAACCATGCAATAAAAAATATTTGATTTGATTTGATAATTTTATTGTCTGGGCGGCAGGAGGTTAAACCAACAAGTGACAAGAAGAAAGGCGATTGATCATATAAAGTTGCTAGTGTTTTTCCAGTTGCAGCGCTATATTTCACGTCGTTCATTCGCCTGCCATGCCAGGAGCGATCTGATGGCGTCCGACATTCCTTCATATTGGCGGGAGCCCCGCGCGCGCTGCACTGGGCGACCATGGCTCTGGTTAACTTTCTGCAGGCGTTTCCAGTCACTGTGCTGTTCATCACACTCATGCCGCTTGCGACAGAGAAGGACGCCACGTTTAACCAGTGTGGTTTCTTAGGTACTTTATACTATAGATACCGTTTTATAACAAATTCGTTCTCCATAACTTGAAACTTCACTACAGCAGCACACTACTTACACTAACGTAGTGTCAGCCATACTACGAACAAATAAAACATGGAAGCCGCACGCCATAGTAAATTGCCTTTCAAAAACGGTCCTGAATTCTAGTTGACAAATGTCACCCTTTCTTTGAATTTCAATGTCAACCTATAAAAACTTAAACCGCCATTTAAAAATAGTTGTGATTGGTCCATCAAACTTTTGATTGGCTATATTCTATAAACATTTGTCAAAGATGTTGCGCCGAAATATGCGCGGTGTTAAGAAAAGCGCTATGTCCTGCCCATCTTGGCACAATTGAACAACTGTTTTTGGGGGCATTTTTGAGCTGGTGTTACACGTCGTTATATATGGTCGCAGCAGCAATATGACAAATCTTCACAAGAAATTACTTATTATCTGGGGGGCTACCACGAACTACTAATGCGATTCAATTTAGGACCTAATATGAATCGCGATGCGTCAGTTCCATAGCATAACTGTCAAAAACGGACAAGCCGAATTAAAACTGAATCACATTTAAGATGAGATCATAGTAGCCCCCCTGTATGCGTTTGATGCGAAATTATGTTTTCATTACACTTGCTGTCTAAGCGCGACATTGCTTGCGCGCGTAGCGGGAGTAATAGAAAAGTGAAATTCCCTAGGGAGTAATAGAAATGTCAGTACGTCATTTAATAATATTATATCTTAAAACTTATTTTTTTGGTTGGCAAGTGTGATGAAAAACATTGTATGCATCACGGTCGGTAAGCGGAATATTAACTCGAGTCATAAAAGCCCTCCGATCTAACACTCTCGTTAGTAATTCCGTACTTACCTCCCTTGATGCACAATGTACTATTGCAGGTGCACTATTTCTGTTAACACTGTTGCACGTCCCAGCGAACCTGGGTTTGGTATACTTCATCAGCACCATGTTGAACCTCGTGGTTGCAACCACCGTGCTGTCTTCGCTGGAGCTGTTCAGTGGTTAGTAGCCTCGTCATCAGCCTATCTCAGTCCAGTGCTGGACGTATGCCTCTGCTATTAACTATAATAACTATGCGTATAGACACATTAGAAGGTAGGTAAATGCCCATATTCGCCACGCTGGGCAAGCGGATTGGCGATGACGCTGCTGCCCATCATCAATCAAATCACAGAATGCTCAGTGACACTTCAATCCCTTAGTCGACTCTTACGACACCCGCGGAAAGAGTTGGGGTGGTGACAAATGTATTCTTACTGCCGTCACCACACTAAACTCTTATCTGCAATACCTTATTTGATGAGAAAATCTCCCGTATTCGTAGCGAAAGAAAGATGACATTTCCATTAATTGATTGCTATAAATCCGAGGTTGATTAAGTACAGCTATGATATGAAACTAAATTGAGACAGTCAATAATCCACTATACCAGAGGTTGACAACCTTCTTGTAGTCAAGGGCCACATATTAGTTACCGAAATCGACGCGGGCCGCACTTTGTTACTGACTGGGAATATAGCAACACACTATTATGGAAATAATGGTTTATTGACAACGATGTGTTCATTATCATCTCAGGCTAAAGATACTATACAAGATAGACAAGGAGGCTCGCGGGCCGCAACTGACGCCTTAGCGGGCCGCGTGCGATAAACCTACTATACCACGAACCTCGAAATTTGCAAATTTCAAATATCCTTTTCTGACCTTTCAATCAATGAAGCCATAGTTGGAGTGACAGATACAAATGCTCGCAATCTGTGAATTTTGAAGTAGGCATTGAAAGCTGCTTGTTTCCTCTGTTTTCAGTCTGGTTTACTACCGCGACGAATCGCAATACCTTCTTTTACCATCTTGGAAGTGTTTCATACATCCTTCTGCCGGGGGGCACCCTCACCCGTGGCTTGATACAAATAGCGAAGGTCGCGCAAATGAACGCGTACTGTAACCTGAATAGGAAAAAGTGCCCTGCATTGGTCGGTCCTCACTCGTTTGATGCGGAAATATGCTGTGGTAAGAAGACCTAAGTATACAGTATGTATCACCTCTTAGAGCCAAGAAAGAAACCCATTAATATTTAGATCATACTAAACAACTTTTACCATGGGGCCAAACTCGAATTCGCGAAAAAAAAATTACTCTCCCATACAACGTGTTCATGATTACGCGATCAAAATGTATGAAACTGTCAAAATTTTTTTCGTGAATTCGGGTTTCGCCCTATAGTGAAAGTTGTTTAATATGATCTAAATATTAATGGGTTTCTTTCTTGGCTCTACGAGGTGATACATACTGTAAATTTTAACATGCCTTAAGTAGATAAGTTATCTTAGATAATTTTGCATGAGAGTTGACTGCTCCCGACCCCGTGGCAGACCAAAGCAGCGTTGGCTAGATGTCGTAAAATCGTAAAAGCTGACATGAGTGTAGATGGGCTTACAGTAGAAGATGCCCAGGATCGCGAAAAGTGAACGAAATGTAGCACCCTAATAGCGAACCCTGGCAAAGGCCGGAATAACGCTGGGTAGAAGAAGAATGTTGCGTGAGGGTCATACCTATCGATTTTTTTGTAAGAGTTAGGTTACGAATCTTCCCTGTGGACATGTGAAAGTTAAGGGCTCCAGAATTCTAATTTTCTTGTTGGACGAATACAAACCGGTAGGTGGCTTCTGGTTCTTAAGAATTATGTGGTCAAAACCTACTTTGTATGTAATCGTTAAGTTAGCCCCTTGAATCTCTTTAAGAGGTCATATAAGTATCGTCACTACTTTGGAAAACTCGCTTATCTCATACTGTTATTCAAAGCAGTAGGCTTATGATGGTACCGTGTTTAATCGTTTGTCGTTGTCGCCGTCCGGTTCTAACAAGTATGTAAGTGCGAAAAGGATGTGTAGAACGATAAATAAATAAAACGGGACCATCATAAGCCACCTGAAATGTAAATAGTCAGTTTAAATGTAACATACAATACTTTACGACATTCTCTCTTGTCTTATTGTACCAGATACGGGTTTTTTTAAAGTAGTGACGATATGTTAACCCCTGTACCAAACAAGTTTGTATATTCGGTCAGGATCCTCGGAGGGCACTGAGCCGTTCAGCTATTTCTCGAATAAGAGCGGTGCGCTTTGGACGGTACTTGTGTTCGTCGTGCAAGCCGTCGCATATTTTGTAAGAAAGTTCGTTTTTTTTTTTAATAATGTAAATGACCGTGCGTGTTAGCTTAAGGCCAACCGTACAAGTTCTTACGTAAGTTATAGGGACAGGGCTATAGGTACTATAGTGATATTCACCTTTCATTCCTTAGTATAGCTCCGTCCCTATACCTTACCTACGTAGGTAAGAACTTACAGGTGTACGAGCGCTCTAAACCTGCGACTGCCTAGTCAAAGTCTACGAATAAACTATTAATATATTTTTTTCTATTCTATTCCTTATGGTCTGTTTCACAATCCCCGGATTAACAACGGATTAAAATATCCTTCAGAAAAAATATCACTATCCTTTTTCCCAAATATTCAGGATGATTCTTGAGTTATGAGCAGAAGTTAAGAGGGTACTAGGGACGGACAACCGAGAAATTTTATAAAAAAATCTCTTAATTATGAGTTCATTGATACTTAACTATCAATTAAGGATCAATAAACTCATAATTAAGAGTTTTTTGGTGATTTTTTGGTTATGGTTAAGTTCCCTAGTACTCTGTTCTCTCCTGCTCAGAATATATCCATTCGGGCATGGTGAAAACCATTGCAGATTTTTGCTTTTATTTTTAAATGTTTATTTTTCTTTGTCTGTTTAGATTGGTTTGTGTTTAATTTATTAAATTGCACTCCTGAACAACATATTATGTAACATGAACCCTGATGGGAGTAGCAAATACATTTACATAAATTATATTATTGTGTTACCACGTAAGTGCTTTGGTGTACCACTGTTAACTAACGTATAATTAAATGTATCATCACCATCATCATCGTCATCATCTTATCAGCCGATAGACGTCCACTTCTTAACATAAGCCCTAAAGGGCATTTCTCCGAATGTTTCAACCGCTGTGACATCGGTGCCATATCACACGAATCTCGTGTAAGATGCATGCATTTTTGGATATCTTGGTAGACGTCGCTGACAACTACCAAGATATCCAAAATATGTATGAGATACCACCGGAAATCAAGTTGTAATGTTGTCACCGAAGTCACGGCGGTTAAAACGCTCGAAGAAATGCCCTAAAGATTGCCACGATGACCGGTCCTGCGCCGCCCACATCCAGCAGACTCCTGGGATCTTCACCAGGTCATCAGTTCACCTTGTGGAGGGCCTACACGCTTCGCCTTCTATAAATTAAATGTATATAAATAAATATTTTCGGACATCTTACACAAATCGACCTAGTCCCACGTTAAGCTCAATTAAGTCTTGTGATGTGGATACCCAGGCGACGATACCTATATAGGTATATAATAGATAGAGACATATAAATACTTAAATACATAGACAACCATGACCAAGGAACAAATATTTGTGATAAATAAATACTCAAATAATGCCCTCGCCGAGATTCGAGCCCGGAAACTCCAGCTTTGTAGGCATGGTCGCTACACCAACTAGGCTACGGAGGCTGACAAAATAAATGACTATCCTTTCTGCCACGTAGGGGCTGACATACCTGTCAGACTGCGGATGGCTTGGTCGCGTATTCTCGGCCATATTGGCCAACATGCGTAGACGTAAGCCGCCGAAGCCGCGGTTCAACGACCCCGCTGTCAGAGCTGAGGCCGTATACGTTGAGAAGACTGTTCAGTTGGGTGAGTTCAAGCTTTTTACAGACGGCATCGGGTGCATTCCACAAGAATGACGCCGTGACACACATCATCTTTGTGCCTGACCATTACACTCGCGCCCGGCGCCACCCGCTGCTGGCGGAACGCAGTGCGCGCACGCGCAAGCGCCGCGAGCGCGCGCGCACGACCTGCTCAACTCCGTGCTCGAGGCCAGTCCTGACTGCGATTTGTTCGTCAGGACGATTGGACGATTGATGAGTGTGTGCAAGAAAGTGATTGAGAGTGAGATGCCTTTGAGTAGTATTGAATAGTGTTTTTTTTATTGTATAATTTTACATCCTCATAATATATCTTGTTTGATTTTCTGTGTTTGTGCCACTTTGGCTTTAGCTGTTAAGGTGCAAATGTATTTATTACCATAAATAAATAAATAAATAAATCTAAAAGTGCATTCAGATAAAAATTAATAGCATTCGCTGTTCTATCCCCCGCTCTACGAAATCAACCAATCACGTTTTGTGTTACGATCGAATTTCGTTGAGTGGGGGGTTAAAATAGCGAATGTTCGTTTGGTCTGAATGCACCTTAAGAAAGTTACGAATACAATTTTTGGTGTATCTTAATTTTATAACTGGGTGTTTGTTTATACACAATTCTCGCACTTTCCATATAACTTATAAGTATCTAAGGTAGCTATCAGAGCCGTTACGTTCCCGACAAAGTAGACTTATTCGTAGAATGCACCATCAAATCACTTCATCAGCCTATCTCAGTCTACTGGGGACATAGGCCTCTCCTTTTAATTATGCGTATAGACACATAAGGACGGAAATTCCCATAATAAATGCTGGGCAAGCGGATTGACGATCGCAGTAATTTGTCCACTATGATGACGCTGCTGCCCATCATCAATCTTCTGTCAAAGAATGATCAGTGACATTTCAATCCCTTAGTCGACTATTACGACACCCACTGGAAGAGTTGGAGTGACGACAAACATTCTCTTACGGCCGTCACCACGCGGCATTGGCTTGTCTAAATAGTTCGGGACTACTAAAAATATTGTATACCGAACTAATAGTCGGCTTACGACACCTGCGGGAAGAGTTGGAGTGGTGACAAATGTATTCTTATTGTCGTCACAACACGACCAAATACTTCGTAGCAATGACATAATGATGTCAGTACCATGTCAGTCAACTGATGGATCTGCAGAGCCAGGAAGGGCCCCACACAACATGTTTTAAATATAGGGGGAATTGTTTAATGTTATTTTCCCATACTGAAAGCAAATATAACTACCTACAACTGCATGAACTACCAAAAGGTTTCTTTAAGGGATTTCGCATGAATATTTTGACATTGTGTGCAAAATGTTTAAATTGCGTTGGGTAGCCATTTAAGGTGAAGTACAGCCGAAGATGAGCATTTAGAAAAATTATGATCACAACCTCTTTGTAACAAAAGCAACCTTTAAAATAACAATTTTCCCTTAAGGCCCACCACAAGCTGATATTTCATAGAAACTTAAAATTAATCTAACCTGATTGGTTTTTCAAACTCAAAGAAGGATGGTGAAGTTCTGTTCCTAATTTTCAGCGAACAATGCGATCCCTGATGCTGTCCTGGGCTGCAAAATATGGAAAATATTCCCACGATGCTGTAGCGAAACTCTCTTTGTTGTAAGAGGCATCAGCTTTTCTGTCAAGAAAGGTCAGTGGTTAATCATTTTATACAGTCATTTTCACCTCTCCTAGCCATTTATTCGGCTACAGTGACTGTTTTTTAGCACTGAGAGCGTCGCGAGTGCGCGTACGTGCGCTCTCAGGTGACTGACGTAGCCAATTTTCGCAACGAATGCACGACTGCATTCGCTGCAAGTCAGTATTAGGTAGGTACTGTAAAAATGCTGGATAATTCTTGAATAATAAATAGGCTTCACTTGGTAAATACTTTATTAATAATATTAATATATATGTCAGTGCAAACGGAGAGGTACCTAGTCACGACTCTTAAAATATACCTGATGTGTTCTTTAATAAAGTCATTTTAAAAACCGTGACATAGAAACTTTCCGCTTGCACTAACACAAATATTCTTTTCACACAATAATATCACGAATATAATTGCCCCGTCATTTTTGATTCTTCCGCATGACAGAGACGACAAGGATTCTAAAGTTAAATTCATTATATTACCAGCCTCCCTCGTCATACGAAATATCCTGTAAAGGTTTAATTACAGTACATACGGAGAAAAACAAGATAAAATACGTTTTCTTTAAGCAGTCGCTTTGTTCTAAGTCTGTTCAAGACTTATCTTTGCTTGATTCAACAACTCGTAAAACGTAATGTAATGAGGCTGTATACCCTGAAACACGACAACATCGCATGAGTACAGGAATCATTTGATAAATCTTTGGGCTTTCTCCAGGAGAGTGCTTCGGCCTGCTCGGAGTTAACGGTGCTGGTAAAACGACGACCTTCAAAATATTGACGGCCGAGACAAACCCAACGAGTGGTCAAATATTCTCTAATGGATACCGCTCTACTGATCGGAAGGAAGTACGTACCTAACTATGCTGGAAATTTGAGATTAGAGATTCTTTATTATTACTCATAAAAACAATACAGTTCACTTAAATGAGCTTAAATATTAGGTTTTCTTAAAATTAAACATATGTAGCATGATCGCTAAAGGCTTATAATTAAAATATATTACTAGTAAGTATGTGTAACTTCAATTTGGTTTTAAATGCACTAAGAGTCTCACAATCCTTTACATCATTTGGTAATTCATTGTACATCCGTGCTCCATCATACATTACGCTGCTTTTTCCATAACCCGTTCTATTCTTTCGAAGTATTAACTTGTTGGTGTTTCTTAAACAGTGTTTGAATTTTCGTTGTTTAAAATATATGTCTGAGTGTATTTTGCTTGTTAGGATCTTTTTTACAAAAATGCATGTCGAGTAGGTATATAGTTGTCTTAAATTAAATAGTTGTAATTTTTCATATAGTTGTCGAGTGTTCATTTTGTTATCATATTTAAACAATGCTTTAAGAGACTTGTTTTGAGATCTTTGTAATTTCTGTAGATTAGTTTTGGCAGCGCTACCCCACAACTCGATTAAGTAGTCTAAGTGTGATTTAACTAGCGAATTATATATTGTTAAACGGGCTTTGTGCGGGATGCAAGTTTTGATTCTACGCAGTATTCCGGTTACTGATGATACCTTAGATCGTACGTGATTTATATGATCCTTCCAGGTTAGCTTGTCATCTAAATGCAATCCAAGATACCTTTCATGATGGGAAATATTTATAGGTTGGCCATTAATAGTAAGATAAGTGTGTGGGGGGATGATTTTATTTTTAGCGCTAAATATCATATATGCCGTCTTTTTAATGTTGATAGTTAGGAGATTACATTGACACCAATGATCAAAAAGATTAAGGTCATTTTGTGCTTGAAGAACAAGATCATTTAGGTTAGGACCAAAATAAAATAAACAAGTGTCATCCGCATATAAAGTAATGTGTCCTGTTAGTCCAATATTAGTAATATTGTTCACATATATAGAAAAAAGCAAAGGACCCAAAATGGATCCTTGAGGGATTCCACATGATACTAATTTTCGGCTACTACTATTGGTACCTATCTTAACCTGTTGCTGTCTTTTTGTAAGGTAAGATTCAAATATTTTGTATGCAGTACCTGTGATACCAAGATTCCATAGTTTATGTAATAGAAGTTCGTGGCTTACTGTATCGAACGCTTTTTTTAGGTCTATGAAAACGCCCAAACTAAATTTTTTATCATCTATGTTTACTTTTATTTTTGTAACCAGATCCATAGTTGCGGATAGAGTGTTTGACTTATTTCTGAAACCATATTGCTGGGGTGTTAAATAGTTAATATTAGTCAGATGTTCATCGAGACGAGTAAACAGCACTTTCTCGTAGATCTTGGATATCACAGGTAACACCGAAATAGGCCTATAATTTTCCGGGTTTGATTTATTACCAGATTTAAAAATAGGTGTCACTCTCGCAACTTTAAGACTGTCAGGAAAATCTCCCGCTGTAAGATTGTTATTTATTGCGTTAGTGAGGTTTTCTACTATAAGTTTAGCAATACATTTTATTGATTTAGTGCTTATTTCGTCGACTCCGGTGCTAGTGTTAGGATTCAGACCCTTAATAAAAGAATGTATTTCATCAATGGAACATAATCTTAGTGTATTTATTTCAGAAGTAGGTTTATTGTGTATATATGTGTATGTGTATTTTGTGACATCGTCGTGTACTTTTGCTATTTGATTACATAAATTTGTGCCGATAGATGAGAAGAATTCATTAAAGATTTCGCAGATCTGTTGACCGTCTTCTACTGTTAGAGTATTAAATGTAAGTTTCGGTGGAGCACAGATGTCTCTCGATTTATTTTTAGATAGTGCATTGATCAAATCCCACATTTTTTTAGAGTCTCCTTCACAACTTCTGAAAGCTTCCAGGTAATAGGTTTCTTTAGTGTGTTTGATCAATGCACGAACATTATTTCTTATATCAATAAATTGGTCCTTCTTGCTTATGTCTTTTTTCTGTTCCTTCCATAAAACATTTCTTTTCGTTATTCCATCAATTATGTCTTTATTAATCCACTCTTCTCTAGGCAGATTAGAAACTTTTGTTTTTATTACCCTGTTCTGTGATATATGTTGTTTAATCAAATATTCCAAACTGCTATACGAATTATTCTCCGTTGTCCTAATATTTGAATTTTGTATACTGTGATATAGCCCTTCATAATCTATAGCTTTGTACTGATATCGCTGCTTAGGTGACTGCGTTCGCTTAAAGAGTTCTAGCGTTAGCTGTTTGTGGTCAGATAAAGGAGCATCAATGAGTGTGAGGTGGCATCGGTCTTCATTTAAACTACTACTAACGTGGTCTATAATCGTCTTTTTTGTACATGTTTCACGCGTACAGTAATCCAAGTCAATTTTATTTAATATTGTGTATCCAGCCTCTTTTAGAGCTGTTTTATAGTTAACGGTGTCGTTGTTTTGTGTTAATAGATCAATATTAAAGTCGCCAAATATTATGCCATTTTCCTTACCATCTAGTTGAAGTGAAAGGTGGTCTAAGAAAGTTTCGGTGAATTTTTTATCCGGTTTGTACATAGCCCCAATATAAAGGCCAAATTGTTGGAGATAAATCCATAAGTAGTGAATTCCATTGTGGTATAGCTCTTCGCATTTATTATATTTTAAACTTTTGTGAATATAAATTGATACACCCCCGCCATATTTATCTGATCTATAATTATATGCATGATCATAGTTAGGTAGGGTAAAAAAATTTGCTTCAGAATCCGATCGTATCCAAGTTTCTGTTAAGATTATTAAATGAACGGTGGTGCTCATTGATTGGAGTATGCATTTTAATTCGTCAAATTTGCCAGGTCGTCGTATGCTACGAACATTAGCGTAAAAAAAATTTAAGGATGATTTTTGCAGGAATATATCTTTATAACTATACTTAATAGAATGCTGGTTATTAACATGTCGGTTTAATGCTCGAAGTTTTTTGGATGATTTTTTATAATTTTCGGTACCCCCTTTATATATTTGATAGTCAAATCCACTTCTCCTGCACTAATGCGACGCTGCATTTCTTGCCTTATATTTTGTAGGTGTGTTTTCTGAGCCGCAGTTTGATCATAATATAATCGATAAGTGTCGTCCAATTTAGATTTGTTTCGCAGTAAATAGCGAACGGTTTCGGTCAATTCAAAAGATACTTTCATCAAACGATTTTTTTCGGAGCTGTATTTTCCTAGCCTTTGTGTTTTTATAGCTGTCGGACAGTTTTCATAAATGGATTTAAAAGTTTCCATAACTTTCTTTAAGTCGTGTTTTTGACGCACTGATGCGTTTTTTTCACATATTTCTGGAATGCCCGCTACCAAAATGTTGTGACGCCGTTGATAATGATCATATGATTCTAGGATGATGTCTTCGTTACAAGCGGTTAGCGGAGTCCCGGATGTTTGCTGAGTCGCGATCGGCTGGTGCGGTAATCCAGTGGATTTCAACGAAGTTACTTCTTGTTGTAAGTTTTGAATTTTTTCTTGAATTTCAGAATTTTCAATTTTTAAGTTTTGTAACTCACCTTGAAGAATTTTGCACTGTTTATTTAGTGTATCAGTTGTAATTTTTATATTTTTCATGTCCTCTTTGATTTCTGCACAGTTTACTTGTATCTCCGACATGCTTTTTTGTTGATTTTCTCCAAAATCCTTAAACAATAATCTCATTTCTTCGCGAAAACTTCTCAGCTCGGCTTTAATATCAATATCAGGATCAGGCTGTTTTCTTTTTCTTTTATTGACATACTCATCAAATAGTTCATCTTTCCATAACAGTGTTGACAAGTCCGGCTGCGAAGCGGAGCCATTTCCGCTACCGTTTATGTTTTGTTTATGCGGCGAGTGAACTACGCTCATCTTGGGTGGTCCTCCGGTTGCTGCCGCTGAGTGTAAATAGTGCAACTAGTGCAAGTACGGGACGACTGATAGTTTCCTTGTTTCGGTTTCGTTCAGGTGTTGCTGCGTGCGGCCAGTTTTAGATAAGCGCCCGATCACCTTGGAGTAATAATGTCGTAAGTAAGGTCACTTGCTGTACACTAAAAACACTAGAGTTACGTAGCCAAAAGGTTGATTTTAACTTGATTGCGAAATAAAGTTTTATAATAAATTTGCTTAAAACCAAATACACGTCCGCTCTTTACGACGCACGCTACTCGCCTTTATTATTTAAATTATATTGGCTCACTTTGCTTCGATAACTATGGTTACCATCTGTCACTCTTATTTTACAAAGGAATGAAGCTCAACCATAATTGCAGAGCAAATGAGTGGTTACTTTAGTATGGCTAACTGAAGTCAGTTGGCCCCGTGATTTCAGGTATCAGGCGGTTAAGTTAAATGCGTTCAAATTCCACCCTACTCCTACCCTACACCCTACCCCAACTCTTTGCGCGGGTGTCGTAAGAGCCGACTAAGGGATAGAAGTGTCACTGACCAGTCTTGATAGATTGATGATGGGCAGCAACGTCATCATTGTGGACACATTACTGCTATCACCAATCCGCTTGTCCAGCGTGGCGATCATGGCCATTTACCTCCTAATGTGTCTACGGTTCAAATTTTTTCGTTGTTTTATTTTGTGTCCCTAAAAAACGTGACAGAGTTGTGATTTTTGTATGAGATGATGTTTCGTTTTCTATTTGTCAATTAGATTAAAATATAGCGTGAAAAGGAAATACAACTGCACCAGATTTTTTTTAAATAATACTGAGTCGAAACAGCAACTAAAAACGTGATAGAGTCTCATGAAAATAGACAACGAAAAATTTTTTGACTCCTATACGCATAGTTAATAGGAGAGGCTTACATCCAGTAGTGGACTGAGATAAATAAATAATAATAATAAATAAATAAATAAATATCTTGGAACATCTCACACAAATCGACTAAGCCCCACGGTAAGCTCAATTAAGGCTTGTGATGTGGGTACCAGGCGACGACACATAATAGATAGATACATATAGATACTTAAATACATAGACAACCATGACCAAGGAACAAATATTTGTGATAAATAAATACACAAATAATGCCCTCGACAGGATTCGAACCCGGAACCTCCAGCTTCGCAGGCAGGATCACTACCAACTAGGCTACGGAGGCTGACAGGCTGGAGATGTGTGACATCTTTAGAGTTTGTCCACAGTACATGAAGACGTTGAGCTACTGCCCGCAATTCGGCGGCGTGGACACCTTCCTGACAGGTCGCGAGGTGCTGACCCTGGTATTGACGCTGCGGGGCCTGCAGGCCTCCGATGTGGCCAAAGTGGGCGCCTCTTGGATCGACGAAGTTGGTGCGTATATTTACAGCGGTCCTACCGCGAAATGCGAAATCCGCAAATTTCGGGTTTTTATCTCTGTCACTAATGACCTTACCGGGTTCTAAACAGTTCGTGTGCTTAACATCTGTGGAAACCAGTCGGGTAATCCAGATACCTATACAAACACAAAGCCAGAGAGCCCTAGCTCTAATATGATATATTACGATATCCATTGATATGACTGACTAGAACATACCGATATTTTCAAACACGTATTATTACTATTGTAAATTTCATAAAAAAAACTATCCATAATTACAAAGTTCGAGTTGTCGAGTATTAAGCGTCAAACTGAGCCACTGTTGATTAGATATACAGCGCTTTTACAGCGAATTGTAGGCCTGCAATTACTCTTGTGCTAAGAGCGCTGCCACCTACCGCCAGGCAGAGTTACCACAGGGATGGTGTGGTAACATCGTTGTCATGAACATGGTTTTCTACAGATTTAGGTCCTCACACGGACAAAATCGTGTCGACCTACAGCGGTGGCACAGCCCGTCGTCTGGCCGCGTCCGCTGCGTTGTGCCAGTCCTCACGCACCGCAAAGTGTGATAACTTCGTTGTCATGAACATGGTTTCTACAGATTTAGGTCCTCACGCGGACAAAATAGTGTCGACCTACAGCGGTGGCACGGCCGCCCGTCTAGCCGCAGTCGCCGCGCTGTGCCAGTCCGCATGCACCGCAAAGTGTGGTAACTTCGTTGTCATGAACATGTTTTCTACAGATTTAGGTCCTCACGCGGACAAAATAGTGTCGACCTACAGCGGTGGTACGGCCCGCCGTCAGGCCGCTGTCGCCACGTTGTGCCAGTCCGCATGCACCGCAAAGTGTGCATCTTATGGTACCATTTTCTGTCGTCAGATACAGCACCCGTTTCTCTATAAGACAACCAAAACCAACCTCAAATCATCCAGCCACTTCCAAACAGACGTGACCAGATGAATGAGATGTCCGTTTACACTGTGAGAAATGCCCTTTTACAGATTTAGGTCCTCACGCGGACAAAATCGTGTCGACCTACAGCGGCGGCACGGCCCGCCGTCTGGCTGCAGTCGCCGCGTTGTGCCAATCCGCACGCACAGCTATCCTCGACGAACCCACGAGCGGCGTGGACCCGGTCGCGCGCCGGTTCATGCACCAGGCGCTCATGCGCGCTAGGAACCAACGATCCATCATCATAGCCTCTCACAGGTACGCAACTTTCTCTAGTCCCGTAGCGAAGCCAGATTTAGTAGCTTACAAGATAAGACAATATATTTCCCGTTTAATAGCAAATCTGTCTAGCTGACAAGAGGCTCCATAAAGGCTCAACTCACTTTTATAAAGCATTTATTATGCAAATGTGAAAACGCTGAACGGATACTTATTACTCCTTTCCGAATCAGCGTACCTACTTGCGTAACAGTTATAGGGATTTTTAACATCACTGACCAGGGTGCTTAGCCAAGTTGCCAATCGCTAGCGCCTGCTAGCGCAACGTAGTTTTCCCTCTTTGTCACACTAATATGAAGGAGTGACAGAGAGGGAAAACGACGATGCGCTAGCAAGCGCTAGCGATTGGCAACTTGGCTAAGCATCCAGTTGCCAGTAGTTAGCTCCCTAGTGTCCCTAGTGCTTGTAATGGAATCCTCCTCCTGGAAACAACCCTTATTTAATTGATGGTGTTCAAAAGAGACTTCCATTTCTATTATAACTTTTGAAGAATGGTGACCTGTCTTCAGCAAAGCACGTGGAGCTAGCAGAATCCGCCAGAACGCCATGGGGTTTCATGAAGTATCTGGGATGGTTAGAGACACACTAGGGATATGCAGAATGATAGGTAGAATGCGTCAAAAGACTAGGTTATTCTTCATTCATTTAGATTTGTGAGTTCTCACAGCCATATACAGAAAGTTAACATTACCTAAACTTAATTTTCAATATTTTAATACATGAACACTATGAACAGTAAGCTCAACGCAGTGGCTACTTTACATATAAGCATCAAAATGTTGAACTTCCTGGGAATACTTAACTTTCGACCATACCCATTTATTTATAAACGTCTCCTAACTTAGCAAACCGATAAGTATTGCTTGTCTCTTGTCTTATATAAATTTTAGTTTATCCATTTTATCAATATGACGAGAAGGGACAAATGGCTTGCTAGATTAGGAGACGTTTACGAATGAGGGGGTAACTCCCTACCCTCAGTATGGACGAGATGGAAGCGCTGTGCCACCGCATCGCCATCATGGCTGGCGGAGAGCTGCGCGCGCTGGGCTCTGCGCCCGCGCTGAAAGCACAACACGGGCAAGGATACTCCGCTGTCTTCAAACTGGCCGCGGCGGATGGTAAATCTTACAAATTTCCAGCTCTAGAACCTTAATCATTTGCCGCGAAGAGCCTTAATCACTTCTGAACCTTAATCATTTGCCGCGTGGTAACGTAAGAATACATTTTTACCCTACACCTACGAACAAATAAAAGATGAAAGCCGCACGCCATACTAAATTGCCTTTCAAAAACGGTCTTGAATTTTTGTTGACAAATGTCACCCCCTGTTCAATGCATCACGGCAATGAATTAGAATGTCAACCTATAAAAACTTAAACCGCCATTTATAAATAGTTGTGATTGGTCCATCAAAGTTTTGATTGGCGATATTCAATAAACATTTGTCAAAGATGTTGCGCCGAAAATGTCGAAATATGCGCGGTGTCACGAAAAGCGCTATGTCCTGCCCATCTTGACACAATTGAATAATTGGTTTTGGGGGCAATTTAGAGCTGACGTTAGGCGTCCATGTTTTATATGGTCGCAGCTCTAGACTCTTCCCCCGGGTATTGCAATACCCGCTTCCGATCCGCGGTCCAATAGCTATGTCCAACTGGTTGTGCCACGGGTAAGTAAAATTATCCGTGGTTCAACTGTCAGATTTTTATTTACAGTCATGTAATTATGATCCATAGTACAACTGAGGGGCAATTGTCCAACTAATATACATAAATATATGTTCTAGTATTGGACAACCGATAAATTTAGTGTACCGTGGTACAACCAATTGGACCACGAGTAAACTAACTTCCTCGTAGTACAATCGGTTAGACTATGGATCATTTTATTTCCCCGTGGCCCAACCAGTTGGACATAGCGGTTGGACCACGGGTCGGGAGCGGTAATACCTACATGTGTGTACAGAAGAAGGCATAGCACATCCAGAGCATTTTCAATCCAATTTCAAGCTTGCAATCGCAAGATTGGTGAGTCTTCAAACTCAACTTCTTGGCTTCGGCTTGAGGCTACGTTACTTCTTGAAGCTATGCAATGAGCTGTCATGTCATCCAGTGTTTCTGGACCAATATAACCTTCAGACCTTCAAACGCGCCGAAAATGTCCCCTCTAAAATGATGGAAATGAAAAACGTGATCCCACTGATATCGAGGCAATTGTACTGTAATAATGCAATGGTACAGTATGCTTAGCCAAGTTGCCAAGCGCTAGCGCTTAGTAGCGTATCGTAGTTTTCCCTCTCTGTCACTCTTTCATATTAGAGCGACAAAGACAGTTAGCTGCGATTGACGACTAAGCGCTAGCGATTGGCAACTTGGCTAAGCATCCAGGCCTGCTACCGCAAACACCTAAGTTCGTAAATTTTGGAGATTTATCGGGCACTCCAACGAAGGCATCATTAGAGTGACAGAGAAAAATCCCCGAAATTTACGAACTTTCGTGTTCGCGGTAGCAGGCCAGACCCTAAGGCTGCGGCTCCATTAAGGCGGAGAGGAGCGAAGATGTGCAAAATTGACCAATTACATTCTTCAAATTCAAAATTCGAAACACTGGGATTCGGTCTCATTGGCCAATTTTGCACATCTCCGCTCCTCTCCGCCTCAATGAAGCCGCAGCCTAAATGCCCGGCCACGACATTGGTCTAAAGCGACCGGCTTAGCGGTAATTAAACCATTCGTGCGAGAGAGAGTACTCATATCGGCCTCCCGCTCCAACTCATGGATTCGCTCGCCGCCGGTCGCCTTAGACCAATGTCGTGGCCGGGCCTTAAGAGGAACGAATAAATAATGTTACTCTCTGTTTGCAGCTACGGATCAGGTCGTAAACGAGTTCAAGGGGGAGGTACATCAGCACTTCAACTGCGAGCTGAAGGAACAATACAAGGTTACTCAAACACTACATATTTATAAACTATACGCACAACCCATGTTAGGTAGAGATACTTAATTCATATATTTGGTGGATAAGCTTGAGACAAAACAGAATGATTACAGAGCCTACCTACTGGGTGAATTTGGAGCATTCCATGAAAACATCTACTTTTTGTCGCTTACGTGTCGCTATGGTAGCTACCCTAATAAAATATGCTAGCTGGTAGGAAACACTGTCAATCTTAAAGCCTTGATATGTTATTGTTATACCGTAACTCAGCTTACTAATTTAATTCTTCAAAAGTATCGAAAAGACAGTGTCGCTTACGACACGTTTTCATGGAATGCTCCATTTGGGCTTGTGATCTAAAATGGTAAAATATTACAAAGATCGCCATAATGAATAAAACAACTCTCCTTGGGACCAACATAAGGGCGGGAAATTTTAGTCCTTTAGCAAGTTCTGGGGTTCATGAAAATGCCTATTAAAAATTTAAATACTTAAGTATTCGATGCATTTTACATCTAAGAGCGGCGCTCGCGGTGTACGGCCGCTCTTAGATGATTTTTCTGAAGTATCCGCTACTTTGCCACTGTAGACTTAAGACGATTTAGCTGCATGTTTCGAATGTGCCAATAATATCACATTCGTTCCCTGTTTTGCAGAGTATACTCCGCTACGAAATTAAAGACTCGATACCCTACAGTGAGCTGTTCACGAACTTAGAGCAGCTTCGAAGCCAGTTCCCTGAGCTGCTGGAAGACTACACGGTGACGGAGACCACGCTCGAGGAGGTGTTCCTGACACTCGCCAAGGAGGCGAAGGAAACCCGCGAAGTCGGCGTCTAATCCTTATCATCAGCATAATATCAACCTAAACGCGTCCACTGCTGAACTTATGTTCAGGCCTATGCCTCCCCCAGAGATTGGCATAAGGACCGGTCCTACGCCACCCGCATCCAGCACAGGGATCGGAACCGGTTTTTTAGAAAAACCTCGAAATAGCTCAATATTTTAAAATGTTTTACTCTGTTTATGTAGTAGTTACTCAACATTTTATGTAATTATTAACACCTTCGCGGACACTACTCCAGACACAATAGAAGAAACAATGAGATTACGCCTAGGGGCGTTTACTTAGTGTCCGCGAAGGTATTAAGATCGTGTTTTTGAATTATTCCATTAACAAAAAATATATATACCGAAGAACGAAAAAGAACGGATTTCGGACCGTTCTTTTGTATGGAGAAAAACCGGTATCCGATCCCTGATCCAGCGTACTCCTGCGATCTTCACCAGGTCATCGGTCCACCTTGTGGGGGCCTGGGGGGGTCTACCTATGCTGCGCCTTACCCTTATTCATAAACGTATTATTAGTGTCTTTCTGTCTTATCGATATGTGTATAAGTTCTAAAGGGACAAACAATACCTACTTGTCTGCATGCTACGAGTAAGTTAGGAAACACTTATGAATAAGGGGGTAAATGTGCTCTGTAGGCTTATGATGTCACCGTGTTTAATCGTTTGTCGTTGTTGCCGTCAGGTTCCAACAAGTAAGTGCGAAAGTGCTCATGCATGGTGGTACTCGACCATGATAAACAGTAAAAGCCACCGGTGGTTTAAGGGTGCGGCTCCACTGACGCGGAGCGGAGCGGAGCGGAGCTGTGCAAAATTGACCAATTACATTCTTCAAATTCAAAATTCGAAACACTGTGATGCGGTCTCATTGGCCGAGCTCCGCCTCAGTGGAGCTGCACCCTAAATGCGAGTACAGTTGATAATGATTAGTGACTATTTGAGGCAGTTTGAAAGCTAATTCCTAAATCAGATGGCACTGATGCGACACGTTCACGTTCTGATCTAACCAAACTGATTTATCCCTTTCGTCGTCAGTGACTTGATATGAAATCAGAACATTTCGTGTCCCATATATACTACTGCGACTTAACATCATGTCTCAAAAATTTAAATAAAATGCACCTTCATTTGACAATTTAAAGTTGGCAGTTGTTTAGGTACGTGCAATTATGTTGCTTGACGTTGATGGCACGATATTAAAAATTTATTTTTTTGATGTGGCGGCCAAAAGGTTAAACTTTACGTACCGTAAAACTATCGAAAGTTCCTAACTATGGTCCAAAACTAAATGCTCTCTTCGATTACGTGTAGTTCTCAGCTCTTAGACGAAAACTCCTTATTAAACATTAAAAAAAAAAGTTGGAACTAAACAAAAATATTGAGACTGATGCTTAGTTAGGAGTTGAACTTGTGGACCATAGTTGTAGTACTGGAATATAGTTAGGTGGTTAGTTTTACTGTAATTCCGCCTATAGCCGGCCCGGGGAACCTTGATCCCTATGAAATCTGTCAGTTCAATACATTACTTGTCAAAACGCGACATTGTTGACAGATAATGTATGAAACTGACAGCTGTCATAGGGATCAAGGGACCCCGGGTCGGCTATAAGTCCATACTACATTAGCGAAGACGGGAGCTCTACCAGTCATTGGGGCCCATGGCACAACTTTCTGTTGTCGTGTATAGGGGTAATTGGGACCAGTAAGATATTTGATACTTCCCCTCACCTGCCGCCTAATCAATGGGTGTATCCAGCGTCAATGGCAGGCGAAGGGTTAAAGGTGCGCCACTCCACTCAACCCAGAGTCTGCTGAGACACTTTGACGGCGCAGTTTGTCACCCTAAGCTACTAGATGGTTCTAGTCTACTGAGAGACTTAGGGTGCGGCTCCACTGACGCGGAGAGGAGCGGAGATTTGCAAAATTGGCCAATGAGACCGCATCACAATGTTGCAAATTTTGAATTTGAAGTATGTACCTAATTGGTCAATTTTGCGCCGCACCCTTACTCGAGCGTTTTAAATCCAATTGGTGGACTGCACGGTGCAAGGTGTTCCGTAATTCGTTAATCGAAAAGGCGAAATTTTAAAATATAACGGTCAAATAATCTCCATGCCTACATATTTCTAATATATTGCCTTTTCTTCTAACTAGACATATTTCCGCCTAAAAGATAGTAGGTACTGCAGCATGCTAATCTATATTGTTTACAAGGGCTTCGCAAAACTTTCAGAAAATGGGTAATTTTCTGAAAATGATTAATTATTCAATCACTTTGGAGTCCTTTGTCCTTATTATTGCGAACAATGACGCATATTTGTCCGATCTCTGTTCATGATAAGCGTCGATATATCGGCGCCACAGGTTCAACCAAAGATCGATATTATAAGTCACGATACACATTTAGAGCAATATAGACCTTCAAGAGCGTGAGTAAAGTCAAATTCTGTTTAAACACTTTGGTGACCTAGCGTCCGTGACAACTGACGTGAACTGACGTGGCGTTAAAAAGTTTAAACGTATTTGCCTAGGGAATGCGATGTATAGTAAATATTTTCGAAACTGTAAAACTCTGTAGTAAGGTAATTGACTAAATGTAAAAGGAATAAATAATTGTTTCAAAACCCTTGTTTTATTTGCGCCTCTTGAATTCATTAACTGTAGTCGCCAGTCGATTCTTTTGACAGCAAGGGCGGCAAATAAGACCTTATTTCTAAAATAATCATAAGGTCTACCGATGGGTAGCTAACACTGTGAGTGGTACAATTTGAAGTAAATAAAGCACCCTTGCCAACATCATCCGATAAGGAAGTCTCTACTGCATGGAGCAGGGTTATGCTGTTTTCCTGTGGACATATGAAAGTTAAGGGCTCTAGGACCCTAATTTTCTTCCTAGGTATACGAATACAAGCCGATAGTCCAGGCGCGGATCCAGGGGGGGGGGGGGGCAATGGGGGGCACTTGCCCCCCCCCCCCCCCCTCACGCTGGCCTTATGTATGGCTAGGTGGTGCTTGAAGTGTAAACTACTATCATATCATAGGGCAGTGCCCCCCCCTCAACGAAGTCCTGGATCGCAGTGCCCCCCACTCAACGAAGTCCTGGATCCGCGCCTGCGATAGTCTGACCATTATAACTTTGTACAAGCATTTTTTCCATATTCTTTGCATAGCAACAATTTTGCGTGTTCAAAACCTAAATTGTATG
>JALPQI010013180.1:0-25434 GCA_025490895.1 Thaumatotibia leucotreta
CCTCGGTGGTCCGCGAAATCTGACCGCGCAGGCGTAACGCGACCCGCGTCTGCGCAGGGTTTATGGGACGCCTGACCTTCGGAGCAGCAATGGACCTGGCTCTTATTGTGAGGGCGGTAAAGTCGAGATTTGGCACTGTAGTAATGCAACGTGTCTATGGAGTGATTGATTGGGACTTTAAATGCTACCCGAGTAGGAACTGCGGTTGGGAACGGCTTGAATGGGTTTTAAGGATATTAATGAATAAATAAATATAAATGTCTTAATTTTTAGCATGTTTCCGAATAAAAAAAAAGCCTTGAAGTTCAAATTTTCAGTGCTATTTTTGTTACAGTTTAAATTATTACACTTATACAAAATCGGCAAAATATACGACTATGAGATTTTAAGCTTGAGAGCAAAAATAAGAATTGAAGCTAAATTAAACACTGATAAAATTTGGTCATAAGTATGGCACCACAACCTTATTTATATACACCCGAATACATAGAAAAGTTGCATTCGGACATAAATTTGTATATTTTCGATGAATGTTTACGCATCTGTATGTTTGCTCAAAACTGTACTTTCTTACTTCTAATTAATATCGTGACCCTTTGTTACGATCAATAAACACAATCTATCTACATTAAGTATTACCAAGTTAATAGGAAAATAGACCAACCTATAAAAGGACAATTTAAATTGAACTAAAACCTATTTACCCAATTAGTTTTAGAACAAGATCTCGATAAGGCCTGTCAGTAAACTTATTTGGATATGTTTACAATTACAACAAAAACATGAGTAACTTGCAAGTTTCATTCGAATTTATACTTAGACTAGTTTAGATACGGTTTGACTGTAACTGCCTTGATGAACATTTGTGATGTTGTGTGACTGTAGTTTTATTATTAGTATTATGTGTGGACGTATGTGTGGGTGCGTTGAGTAGTAATTGTGCAATTCGTTTAAAATGCAAGCGCTCAATGTCATCATGTGTAAGTAGATGTTTCATATGCCCGTTTTGTCTCTAATTCGCAACAGGTGGTAATTGCCTGAAATAGTTGTATCTTTTTTATGTAAATAAGTACTGTAAATAACGCTATTTGGACTATTTGCAGTTAGTCACACGTTTACACGGATCGATTGCAAAAATAATAGTTAAAACCCAATACATGGCAGTGTATCTTATTAAGCCGCGTTTTCACTTAGTGTTCTGAGCGATCATTCGTTCGTTCTTGGGCAGATGAATTCTTGGGCACATAGGAGAATGTTCGTTCGTCAGCCCACGAACAAGCGAATGCTCACTCAGAACACTAAGCGGAAAAGCGGCTTAAGATACATACTTTTTGACCCAATTTTTGTTTTTTTTTTTTTTAATACGGAATCTTTTGCTCTACACGTAAGCAAGGAGGCTAGAACACACGATTTTTTAAAATTTTGTCAATCCCCTAAAGCTTAATAAAACAAAAATTATAATCACGTCCAATGTGTTACAAAAGTAGGATTCCATATGTGTAACTTCGTAACAAAAAATGAGATGTTAACTTTTATTTTCATTAAAGCCTTTTTGCCACTACCTATGTAATTTTTTTGCAATCAGTTCTGACAATAATCAGAAGATTAGCCATTTTTGACTCTTTAAAAATATATTACTTATTTTACTGTAAAGGTGCATTCAGACCAAACGAGCATTCGCTATTCCCCACTCTACGAAATCAACGAATCACGTTTTGTGTAACGATCAAATTTCGAAGAGTAGGGGGTTAGAATAGCGAATGCTCGTTTGGTCTGAATGAACCTTGAAGTGTTGCTATTTAGGCGTGATCTTAAATTTCATATAATTTATTTATATTTCAATGGTATTGATTTGTACGGTTTTCAGAGTTAAGTCCCCTCAATAGTTTCTGCGCATACTTTTTACTTTTTTTTAAATATTAAGCATTACAAGAACGAGTATCAATAGGAAAGCTGGAAGGTGCTTTGCTCAAATTTACGATACATGACTAGAGTAGTCCAACGGTCCAACCTATTAACTTATCATATCATGATAGTTTAGTTTTCCCTCTACTTATCCATATATCGAGGCAGTAATCTTGGAAATTAACTGAAGCCAGACGCATACATAACATCTTTAAACACCTTATTAGGTCCTTAACATCATGATTCATTGGTACTTGTAAGTCTGGTAACTCAATCTCAAAAGGATGTAACGACATCATTGATTTGCGTCATTTTAAGGCGATAGCTTAACGTGCATTTAGACCAAACGAGCATTCGCTCATTCTATCCCCCACTCTACGAAATCAACGAATTTCGAGGAATCACGTGTAACGAACGAATTTCGTAGAGGGGGGGATAGAATGAGCATCGCTCGTTTGGTCTAAATGGACTTTTAGAAATTGAAACGGCATATCTTATAAGATATGGCGCAGAACTAAAGCTTATACGAATGTCGTATTAAAAGTCCATAAATGGATAGCTCAAGATTTTACAACTTTGTCTGACTTAGTGGCTGAAGTGAATATCTAATAAGATTATTGAAACCTTATGGGTTTTATTTTAAAAACCTATTTCTGGATACGCAGCAAGTAGCTGTCTTGATTTTACTGTGGTTGTAATCGTTAGAGTCTGCATTACTTTCAGTGATACATACCTACACCAATCGTCCGTAGGATCTAAAATAAATGTAAACAAATATGGCTGACTTTCCATAGCATTCGACGTCTTTGACACATGTCGTGAAACGCGTTTGCGAATATATTTTGACGTTAATACTAATAAATATCAATATTTTAAACTAAAAATATATGTGTACTTAAGATTCAAGATTTTGAGTTCGTAATAAAACCAAGATTGTGTTCTAAAAGTGCGTGTTTATGGAATAATACAAGTTTTTAGGTTTGTTTATTTTTTAGGTTGTACCTACTGACGGTTGGTATACAACTACATTCGATTCGCGTAATTTTAATGTACGTAAATAAAACGATAGGATTTCCAAGTTTCCTATAAGTTTAACGAGACTAATATAACTTGACGCTCCCCTAGTTTGACCAGATTTCTTCAGGTTTCACATTATTAAAGAATTGTAAGTCTTCAACAAGAATCACTGATATTCCCTAATTAGAATTTAAATAATAATATTCCTCCTTCCTCCCTCCACTCTACGAAATCACCTAATCACGTTTTGTGTAACGATCGAATTTCGTAGAGTAGGGGATTAGAACAGCGAATGCTCTTTTGGTCTGCATGCACCTTTAAGGTCCGGTCCGACCGAGACTATGAGACTAGTACAACTTAGTTCGTGACCGAGAATCTCGGTCAGACCTTAGTATAAAGCAGTCCACTCACTCTATTACGTCAGTGCGAGTGTGATAGACTGCATTACGTATGGTAACGCTAGTATAGTACATTTCCTAACTAGTGCGGGAATACTTTTTTTCGGCGAGGGCGACAATTACCCGAGTTAAAAAAAAGTTTTTGCACGTGTAAGGGACGATTTTTTTCATAACAAGTGCGTCAAAAAGAGAAATTAGAAGCGTGAAGTGTGCGGAAAGTTCGTTTTTTCGCACCAGTTAGAAAAATTATATTACTTGTTAACTCATGGCACGGCTATTGGAAGGCGGAACTGTGTTTATTCGCGATTTGCGTGTCGGCTGCCGTTTAGAGCTCCTGAGTTTAGGGTTGCTTCACTTGCATAGCCACTGACATGCTTCATGTATCTTTTGCTACATGTCATCTCTCTTATTTTACATAGATATAGAGTCTGTCTGAATGGTGGCTTGGGTGGTCAAGAAGATCTGCTGGGAGACCACCGACAAGATGGTCCGACGACATCTGCCGAACCGCAACAAAGCAATGGATGCGATTAGTACTTGACCGAGGAAAGAATAAAGAAGAGGTCTATACCCAGCAGTGGGTGGACACGGGCTGAATAGATAGATAGAGTCTATCGCAAAAGTGGTTAGGGGGCATTAAACTGTGTGGTGGGACAAGAGCTCTCTACTACATTTGTATATGCAACCTTAATGTATATGTAAGTAAAAAAATGGCCAAGAAATGGTTACAAATGATCTCAGTTTGCCGAAGTAACTGACATAAAAAAATACTAGCAGTAGTCGTACCATGACTTTTCAATGATCATTGATCAGTTACGTTAGGTTTTTAGGCTCGCATTATTTTATTTATTGGAGCGAGCGCGAAGGCCTTTAGCCCTACTGTGAGCTGCTGCTACGTTAAGGTGCATTTAGACCAAACGAGCATTCGCTAATTCTATCCCCTACTCCACGAAATCTACGGATTTCGACGATTCACGTTTTGTGTAACGAACGAATTTCGTAGAGTGGGGGATAGAATTAACAAATGCTCATTTGGTCTAAAATGTCTAGATGTACCTTTATTATCGCGCGTTTACTTTCTAATTCCTTAATAACGCCTCGGCAGCTCATGGTATCGCTACACTGGCTACTGCGTTACATCTCGATTAAAACCTATCGTACCCGATACCTGTAGCCGTATCATGAGATTCCGCGGCGTTATTTACGCGCGTTTACTTTCTATCCGGCTTGCTCGCGCAAGTACCAGCGGGATGGATAGAAAGTAACGTCGCGGAATCTCATGGTAGGGCTTTTTTTTTTTCGTGGGAAAATGCGTTACGCATACCACCGGGGCGCGGGGGACGGACCCGGGTGGTTATGTGGGACTCCCAGGGCTAATGAGGCCCTGGTCTACCCACTAAAACCCCACGTGTACGCCTGAGCACACTTCCGCGACAATGGTAGGGCTACTGTCAACTCATGCCGGCTACAGTTGAATTGCGACAACCCTAGCAACTCGCAATCTTCTCATTCCGACAATCAGCGAAGACATCGAGGGTGCGCCATGCGGGCTAGCTCACATAACACGACCAAAACGTCATATAAGCACCTCAACTACCACTTTTATATGACCTTTTGCAAATGTAATGGCGTTCGCCAATCGCCTAATACGAGTAAACTGTCGTTGTATGGGTTTAAAGGCTGTATCGATGTCGTGGGATCTTATGACAGTTGTTGAATGATTTATGACATCGGAAAGTATTATTAGGTATCAGATTTGGTATGTTTGATGATATGACTAATTTAAATCAGTATAATTGACTACTCTGGCAATATAATAAATATATATACCTACTTATAGAAATGACAATTTAGTAATATTTCTGATAACACTTGACTCGCTTCTGTACCACTGTTTCTAGGACTGTGAATGATTCGATTTTTATGAATGGCGAGATTTTGACAGAGACTTCTTATTCTAGGAGTAGTTAATAAGCGGTATTGTCTTAACAGTCATGACCATCGACCATGACAATGCTACTGGGAAAAAATGTGTTTACATGAAGTCTTCAAACTTGTCAATATCTTGAACTCTAAAGTTGTCTTACTCAGAAGGTCTGACTAACAAGAGAGCAAAAACTTTGTATTACAAAATATCATGATGACTTCATTCGATATTGAATCGTAAATTCTTGTTTTTTAATTTTAAAATGATTTACCAAAAGTAATCGCTCTTGAGTTAGTCAAGCTTTAAATAAAATTTGGTACTTATAGTTGAAGGGCCAGTTTTACGAAACCCGGGAAAGGGATAGTGATAATTTTGATATCCTGCCTTTTCGCCTAAAAATTGTATTGCCGAATTTCATTTCCCAACCAACTTTTCGCAGAAGTGTCATTCGGCGGAATAACTTTTGGCAATTAATTATTTCGCAACCATATCATTTCCCAACCCCATAGATGGGAAAAGAGAATTACCCACTAGGTTGGGTTGGGTTAGGTTGGATTTTGTAAAGTTGGGAAATGAAATTCGGCCAAATGGCACTTCTGCGAAAAGTTGGTTGGGAAATGAAATTCGGCAATACAATTTTCGGCAAAAAGCAGAAAACCGATAATTTTATTTGATTGATAAATTTATTCGGGCATTGTGAAACCGTAAGCTATTTGACCCTCCTGAGAAAATGGTCGCTTACATAAAAAAACATGCTAATTAAACAAGTACTAAAAGCCCTACACGTTTTCGATATGTATTGTCAAACGGTACCCGACCGCCCGCACCGCCTGCGCAAACTTCATGCTACTTTTAAAACGACTTAACCACCAACATTTCTCAAACGACATACTACATTTCATACGTCGCTTGAACTAATAAAAGTAATGATTAAAAAGGTCTTAAGCGCCTCAGTTTGTCAAGTAACATAAGCTTTTTTGAACTGCTTTGTTTGTGGGTTAATAAAAATGCATCCTACGCGCACTTTCTCTGTGATTTGCATTTTGGAGCGACCTTGCGCAAGCGCCGTTTGGTCCTATTGTTTGTTTATTAAAGAGCTTTTCTAGTTTATTTCAGGTATTTCCTCAGCTTGTGATCAATAGTTAAATAGGATGAGATAGTTTTTATGAAAAAACTCAAAGGTTAGTTGAACTATTTCAGTTTTTTTTTAGTAATTTTATTTACATTACAAATCCATGTTTATGAGATACAGATTTTATTAAATTCAAAACTTAATCAAATTGTCCTTTTGAATACAAAAACCTTATGTTTAATTTATTCCTCTTTATTTAACTATGTACACTATCTGTCGCTTCCTTAAGTTATCTGTCAATTTTATCTATATTAATTTTATATGAATAATATACTATTAAATATGTATATGTGTAGGTATATTAATACTTTTATAGTTTAAGTATTTATAGTTATAATTGTATATATATATATATATGTTTATGTATATATTTTAACACTGATGTGCAACCAGTTCTTCTCCATAGTTTATGCTACCTTTACGGGAAATTCCTAACGTAATTATTCTACTACCCTAAGGTTGTCTGGAAGAGATCGCTGTGTAGCGATAAGACCGCCTGTTGTTGCTTAACTCTTTGTTTATGTTTTATTTCTTGTTGTATTACTGTTTTGTTAAATAGTTATGCACAATAAAGAATATATTATTATTATTATTATTATTATACCCTTTATTTAATTTTACTCTTAGGTTAGGTGATTTATAATATGGCTATAAAAATAAAATACAATAAAACATACAAAAACAATACAAAACAAGTAAACACATTATAAAAAACCTAACCTAGGGTGCCGCCGGCAACGGGGCGGGCCCAAGCTGCCGGTGGTTAAGGTCGCAGAGAGAGGAACCGACGGACTATCCGGGCCGTGTCCAGGATTACCGCCTTCTGCATCTGTCCCTTGACCCAGCCATCTAGCGAGAGACTCTTAAGATGTTGGTCGAGACTCTTCGCTATTAAACCGGATGTTGACTCGACTATCGGGACTATGATCGTCGAGTCAACATCCCACATGGCGTTTATCTCGTGGGCCAAGTCTAGGTACTTACTGGACTTGTCCTTCTCGGCCTTCACGAGATTCTCATCATGGGGGATGGTGACGTCGACGAGCACAGCCCGGCGCTGCGATCGATCTACCAGCACGATATCAGGCTTATTGGCTACAATAGTCCTGTCCGTGATGATAGGTCGATCCCAATAGAGCGTGGCACGACCATTTTCGAGAACTGGTGCAGTTGTGTACTTGTAGTATGGCACTTCGACGTCCACAAGGCCGTATTGAAGAGCAAGCTGCTGGTGTATAATACTGGCTACGAGGTTATGTCTGTGCAAGTACTCGGTGTTAGCAATCTGAGAACAACCGGAAATAATATGCCTGAGTGACTCACCGGGACGGCGGCATGCCCGACAAATGTCGACCGTACCGTCCTTCAGGATATATTTCCGGTAGTTATTCGTCATGATAACCTCGTCAGCAATTGCACAGGCAAAACCCTCGGTTTCTCCGAAGAGGTCCCCGAATCGTAGCCAGTTCACCGACGCGAGCAGATCTACGTCAGGTCCCGTGAGGGCCTTGTAGAACCGCCCGTGTAGCTCCTTGCTCTTCCATACCGCCTTGCGGTCGTCGGTGCTTAGTACCACAGGTCTGCGCCAGTTCTCTTTTGCCAAGGAGAGCGGCGTGAAGTTCCGGTCTACTGCCACCACATCACGATGCATCCCGCACTCATTGTTTAGGAAAAAGTTTCTAAGATTGTACACCTCGCGGTTGTGGAGGTTTTTGGCATTTAAGAAGCCGCGGCCCCCACACCTCCGCGGGATGTACAATCTCATAACTGATGAGCGCGGGTGTAGCATTCGATGTGTGGTAAGCAGTGTACGGACCCTTCGATCCAGGGCGTCCAGCTCGGTCTGAGTCCACCTTAGTACACCAAAGGAGTATGTGAGTATGGGCATTACCCAGGCGTTGAAGGCGCGCACTTTGTTGCCTCCTGACAAAAGACTGTTAAGTACTTTTGTGAGCCGGCTGAAAAAGCGCTCCTTCACCGCCTGTCTAATTCCCATATCTTCAATACCCAAAGACTGTGACATACCAAGGTATTTATAGGTTTCTGCTTCCGAGATAGATCTGAACGACATTGTCTCAGAAAGTTGTAAATTTGTTGAATTTACCACTTTCCCCCGCTGCACATGCATAACCGCACACTTATCGACACCAAACTCCATATTGATGGCACTACTGAAAACTTCTGTGGTTCGCAGTAGTTCCAACAAGTCTTGGCTATTTGGCGCAAATAATTTGAGATCATCCATATACAGAAGGTGAGAAATGACTTCACCCTCTCTCCGAAGCCGGCAACCTAGTCCTGAATCCTTCAGCAGGGTGCTAAGGGGATTCAGAGCTAGGCAGAACCATAAGGGACTCAGACTGTCACCCTGGAATATTCCCCGCTCGATCCTTATGAAGTCCTGCGGGCCAGAGGGGTCATCTCCGCCTCCTGGTTGACGAAGGACTGTGGTCCACTGCCCCATACACGCGCCGAGAAAGGATCTTAAAGCTGCATCAACTTTATACAGCTCCAAGACCCTTCCCAACCATGAATGAGGCACCGAATCATAGGCCTTCTTGTAGTCAATCCAAGCGGCGGAGAGGGCCCCTTTGTTACGCCGGACTTGCTGGCAAATAGTCATGTCGATGAGGAGGAGCTCTTTAGTACCACGGGACCCAACCTTACATCCATTTTGAGCAGAGGCCAGAACATTGTTCGCAACAATGTGCGTGTTAATTTTTGCTCTCAAAATGGATGTAAGGAGCTTGTAGAGTGTAGGCAAGCACGTGATGGGTCGGTAGTTTTTCGGTTCCGTGGTACTACCGGACTTGTAGAGCAGGAAGGTTACACCTGTTGTTAAGGAAGGAGGCAGGGAACCAAGCTCAATGGCTTGTTGGAATTGCGCTGCTAATCGCGAGTGGGAGCAACAAAACCATTTTAGCCAGAAGTTATGCAATCCATCCGGTCCAGGACTTTTCCAGTTCTGGGCCGGTCGGATGGCACAACTTACGTCATCGGGGCTGATGACAACTGCCTCCATAGGTTCGATGGTCTCGCACTCACGTTCAACAACGTTCATCCAATCGCCCTCGATGTGTCCGACGGGCACCGACCAGATGCTACGCCAGAAATCAGTCATGGCAGTAGCATCCGGTAGATGCGCGTCGGACAAATGATGATCGGTTCCCTCCCACCTTCGGTATAACTTCCTTTGGTCACTTTGGAAGAGGCGGTTCTGTTGAAATCGATCCACACGCTCTCTGTAGCGGCGGATACGGCTTGCCCATGCGTAAACTTTCTGCTTCAGAAAGTCAATGCGCTCTGTGAGGTTGGCCATGTAGTCCCAGGGCATGATGCCCGTTCCCGCGAACGCCTGGTTCACAAAGCGCATTACTCGGGGGCGGTTATTGCCCCCCCTGAAGCAGATCAGCTTTGCAATGAGGGTCCTAAACGAGTCGATACGTCGCTCGATCCGCACTTGCCATGCGGAGACACCTCCGGCGGTCCTAGGTGCACGGTCAGCGTCCGGAAACTTGACTCGAGCAACACGGCACGCCGCGATGGCCCCACAGTACACGATCGAGTGCGTATCGTCCAAATCTTTACTGGACCGTATGTACGGCTCCAGTAAAGCGTTTAGGGCTCCCATTAGCGCTAGATTACGTCTATTCATGGGCAAGCGTGGTAACCGTGGCCTAGAATTGGGTGTGGAACGATATTCCATAATCGTCTCTTCCAAAGTCCTCCTCAGATGCTCATCAGTTGCAGTACTTACACTCTGACTCGCGAAATTTTCCTCATCGGCACTGGGATCAACCCGCGGCGCCCCCGGTGCCAGGTCGGGTGTCGGCACCAGATCCGGCAACGTGGCGGGCGGGTCCCGCGCCGAGGTGGAAGCTGCACGAGTCGAGAGAGCCTGCAGGCGTAGCCGATCAAGTGTCGAGTCATCCAAACGTTTAGAACGTAGAATGACCCGCACCTGATCCGCTAGCCGTTGCTCCGATACGGCGATGGCGGGTTCAAGAGCCTGAAACAGAGGCAGAATCCTGGAACGGTACGCGGTTAGTCGGGTTCCCCCCTCTGTAGCCTCGTAGTAGGCGCGCATGCAGTTCTCATTCATCGTCTGAGTCCATCGCATGCGACGCACTACACCACCGGCAGCGGGAGCCGTGGGCGGGGCAGGATGTCCCGCGGGCCCCAAGCGTGCCGGCAGCGGTGGCCGCCCTCGTCGCGCAGGTGGTCGTGGCGGCGGCGGCGGCGGCGGCCCGCTCTCGTCGCTGGATTCGCCTGTGTCGGGCGCCGTAGCAAAGTCATCGCCCGACGACGATGTGGACGATGAGCAGGACGAGGCGGGCGATGGTGAAGGTCGTGCGCTGGTGGTGGTCTCCGCTCTGGTTTTACTTCGTGTTTGCATATTTGGAATATTATTTGCGCATACACGCGTGTCCCCGTTTTTATTGACATAAATGTCAAAATGGTCGCATGGGAATTCGTCGGAATTTTGCGTGCTCGCAAGTATTTATTTTCGTCGCCCCCATGTCTTCGACGTTTTTGCGGCACAAGATGGGTTTTCTTGCCATTTTCAGGTAAAACACGCGTATAAAAATAAATATTTAGCAAATCATATTTACAAACATGTCTGTCAGTGTCAGCGGTCATGTTAATTTATTATTATTATTATTATGTACTAAAATAGTTTTGTATGCCGTGAAATCATTGATTTAAATCTTACTGTAAATGGTATCAATAGTCAATCACAAGTTAGATAAACAATGAATGAATTTCACATCAATTGGTATAAATCAGTGAGATCTTCGGATGAAGTGATCATTTTACAATATTATCTTTGGCTTTGAATCCGTCGTTCCATCCTTTAGCTACAATCATTTACTGCAGCTGTGTATTTGCGTAATCATCTGATCTAATAATGCCAGAGCACAGTGTAATAACGTCCTCAATTCCTCATGCCATCAGTGGTGATATTTTGTTCGCTTGCAGAACACTGCAATCCTCAGTTCACAAGCGACAAGCCACAAGCAGATTTTTAGGGTTCCGTAGTCAACTAAAAACAAAAAAAATTCGCCCTGTCCGTCTGTCTGTCCGCAGCATAGCTCAGTGGTCGTTAGTATTAAAAATTTACAATTTGGTACAGGTATACATATTGATCACGTCGACAAAGTCGTAGAAAAAAATGTGAAAATAATTATTTTTTCGGGTACTTCCCCTAGTAGTAAAGTGGGGGCAATAATCTTGTAGTGGATCGTGTATATACATAGAGGTATCCTTGAAGAGGTATTTTAAAAAGAATAAGGGTCTCAAAAGAGAGTTTTGTTATTTTTTTCTAAAGGCAATAATTTTCGGAGATAACCGCTCCAGAATAAAAAAAATGTGTGTCCGCCTCTAACTTTTGGTCTATGTGTCAAAAAAAATTAAAAAAAATCATGAATATAATGGGCTTATAGAACACTTTAAAATAAAACTATTTCTAACATAATCGACCTAGCTGTTTTTGAACAACTATGGGACCCTGCACTGAGGGTGGCCCGACATGCTTTTGGCCGGGTTTTTCCATTCTGATAAAGCTATTCGAAATTAAGTACGGTACACAAGATGACATTACATTAATATTCTGCGACCTCGCCTGTGCTCGCGCGTGAGTACCTACTTGCAAAGATCCGAGTATTTGTTTTGGCTGCGTATGCGTCTGTTTATAGTGAGTTTAGCAGATGTGACCTTTGACTAAGCAAGTGCTGAAGCCATGAGTTGTTTATTTATCTTGTTATGGGGGCGTGACATTTAAATAAACAAGGATTTGCCATCGTTAGTCATAACTTATAACTACTTGACACTAACATTTCCGCTGCTTAGCTTGTGAAATTATATTATAGGAATATTAACAGTAACTTAACAAATATTAAATTTACTAACAGTAAGTTATGTATCCTCGTGCCGCCAATCGCCCAACGTGCAAATCGTGCAATACATATTTGTACAAAGTAATACTCGGCAACAGCCTAGGTTGGAACGTCACACAATAAAGGCCGTAGCAGGGTAAATAAGCTAAGGAAAAATGCCCTTTGATATCTTGGTTATTTTTCCTACAGTTTATAAGTTGAGTCAAATTTTGACTGTGTCAAATTTTTATTAAAAATTCTTGGTGTAAAAATTGTTGGTTCTTGGTGCTTGTAATAAAAAACAAATTCCTTAAATAATTATGACTTTTATAGTTTTTAAGATTTAGTTTGTAGTCAATATTATTCTTAAGTAAGTTTTCAATTAATAAACTTTAATATAATACGAGTATAATATCATTATT
The DNA here is from genome assembly GCA_025490895.1 of Thaumatotibia leucotreta. Classification (NCBI taxonomy): domain Eukaryota; kingdom Metazoa; phylum Arthropoda; class Insecta; order Lepidoptera; family Tortricidae; genus Thaumatotibia; species Thaumatotibia leucotreta. Next base: position 12,678 of record JALPQI010013180.1, read on the forward strand.
ATATATTTTTGTTAAGTGTAATCAAATACATGTTTTCGTAGAAAATGGTCTCTGTCTTTAACACTAGTGTATAAAACTTTTAAGCCAATATTTTTTTTTATTTTAGTCGGAGGTACCACCCTAATTGCCATTTATAAAGAAGCTTTACCCAAAGATCTGCCGAAAGTTTTCATTTGATGGAAAACATCGAAAAGGAAATGTGTCAAAATTAAATTAATAACTGGGTAAACTGTATCTAACTACTATTTCATTATTATTTATTTATTTTATTTTATTTTATTTTATTTGGAGATCCAACAGCTGTTACAAAGACATTAGACATAAAGTATAAACAAGAAGCCAATTATAGGAACTCACAGATAAATCCATTTTATGCTTAACTAAAAGGTATGGTACGCACTAATGCAACCACACATAACCAAAAATAATATTTTCTTCTAATATTAATACAACATAACAACAAGTAATATCATGATAAATAAATAAAAAAAAAAATAAACACAAATTCAATAAAAACTTTTAAAAGGACCACACGCTCACTCAATGGACTCGAAATATCGCTGCACTAGAATACGTCTCACTTTAGGAATTCTACAGTTGAAAACATCAATGTCAAGTTCTTTAGACAACTCATTCAAGCTACGACTGGCTCGCGTTAAAAAGCTGTTCTGTCGGTATTTGGAAGTAACATTTTTGATGGATATTGGGGGATGATACCTTTTAGATCGAACGGGGGTGTTGAAGTATAATTGACTTAGCAACTCAGGGGAATCGATTTCGCCAACAGTGACATTCAAGAGATAGGTGATATCTGCTATTTCACGGCGTTTTTGTAACGGGACAAGGTGATGATGTTTGCATATTTTGAGATAATTTGCAGAATTGTAGGGATATTTTAATTTGAAGCATAGATGTTTTACGAACTTTCGCTGTATGCGCTCAATCCTGTCTATATAGGTAATGTAGCACGGGTTCCATACTTGAGAAGCATATTCTAACTTGCTTCTAACATAGGTACAATAAAGCACTTTGAGTGTCTTAGCTTGAGTGAAGTGGATGGAGTTGCGGATTATAAAACCTAGTGCTTTAAGAGCTCCACTAATAATGTTATTAATATGATTGTCAAATATTAATTTAGAATCATGTACGACACCTAGATCCCTTATAAATGGCACTTTCTGTAGGAATTGACCCTTCAAGGTATAAGTAGTAGCGATTAAATTACGTTGACGCGAGAACGTCATAGCAAAACATTTTGAAGGATTCAAATCCAATCTGTTTATTTGACAGTATTCATCAAGGCGTGCGAGGTCAGACTGAAGTAGTAACGAGTCGTCAATAGATTTTATCTTTAAGAAAACTTTCATGTCGTCTGCGAAACAAAGAAGCTTCGAATGCAAGAGACATTTATCAATGTCATTAACAAAAATATTAAAAAGCAATGGTCCCAATAATGACCCTTGCGGTACCCCACTAGGTACGGTGACCCATCCAGACATATAGTTATTTACTACTACAGCCTGTGACCTGTTTTCAATATAGGAAGTAAACCATCTCAGTAAGTCCCCATTTATTCCGATGTTTTTCAATTTTGTTAGTAATATGCCGTGGTCAATTCTGTCGAAACACTTGCTGTAATCGGTGTATATTACATCAACCTGACAACCATTATCCATGGCGTCAGTAACATAATCATTCAGGAGAACAAGATTAGAGACTGTGGATCGTCGGCGCAGAAACCCATGTTGATTAGTACTAAAATAATTATGCAAAGTGTTATAAACTTGACAAAAAACAATTCGTTCGAGCACTTTTGACAGAATACACAATTTAGAAATGGGCCTGTAATTCGTGATATCAGTTTTAGGTCCTTTTTTATGTACTGGGGTGATAAATGCAGATTTCCATACAGAAGGTATAGCGCACTCCGAAAATGAACGTTTGAAAAGCAGTACTATCGGCCGTGCCAGGGTCTTCGCACAGTTTATTAAGAATTGTGCTGGCAGCTGATCTGGTCCGGCCGACTTGGAGGGGTCTAATTTAAGCAGTAAAGCGGTGACGATAGTGTGGTCGACTTCAATTGAATTTAAGTTAACGATTGACTCAGTGGTAGAAATATACGATTGGTCAGCGTTGGAATTAGTTGGTGGTGAAAAATTTGCAAAAAAGTAGTCTGAAAACGCCTCACAAATATCTGGTCCTGAGTTCACCAGCTGATCGCCATATTTCAAGCTACTGGGTAGACCGTGACAGGTTGACCGAGATTTGACAAATGACCAAAATTGTCGCGGGTTACTAGTAATGTTTGTTTCGGCACTACGCACAAAATTAGAGAAGCAAGCCTCCTCCAATTTACGAACTCTATCTCTCAAAACATTGTATGAAATTAAGTCAGATTTGTTTTTATATGTTTTATATTTTCTTAGATATTTATATTTTTCTTTTATCGCTTTCTTTAAAGGAAAAGAAAACCATGCGGGATAATTGTCTTTTTTAATATTTTTACTAGGTATGAACTTATCTCGAAGTCTATGGAAAATGTCGTAAAAGAAATCAAGCGATTGGTCTAGTGAGCGGTTAGAAAATTCCTGTTCCCAATCTATTGACTCTAATTCACTATTGATAGACGATACCCTTAACTCCAAAGCTATGAAGTCCAAAATAGTTTCTAAATTAAGTGATAAAAACTCGTACATTACCCTTAACCTTCTAGTTATAGATTAGATCTTAACCTTAAGGTTAAATGGTAGTTTAGTTCAAAGTCGCGATGAGAACGTAACTGTCCTGCATTATCGAAACAAGGATCACGCCTTGTAAGGACCTCACAATATAATTAGTAACATAATCGCAGGCGTTTCATATGGTACAAGTCATAAGCTATAATAATGGCGCCGAATCGATTAAGCAGTTTTCATGTCTTTAATTTTCGATATGTTTTGTTTTCTAAAACATTTAATACTTATCGAGAACTCTCTGAAAGTATGAATAGTACTCGCTCAGAACAAAATGAAAAGGTAGTTTTGGATAATCATTTTAACACTTGTCGAAACCTTAAATGTAAAATAATAAGTGAAGTGAATTCATTTGAAATTGACTTTAATTAAATACATAATTGTATCTCATAATTGTGGTGTATTTTTTGTGTTTAATTATTAGAAGGTATTATCTTATAATTCGATATAATAAACTGGTAGTTTCGTACGAACAAGTTTAGTCAGTTCTGGAAGTTCTAGATGACATTAACACAGCCTACCACGAAAGTCGTATATTTAGGGTACCTTATCTGTCTCAGTTCCAATTCATCTGCTTCCGAGGCTAACATTAGATTTTGTTCTGGGTGCGTGATAAGCTTAAAGAACCTAGAGTGGCGTGCTAAAAACACAATATAAGATCATGCTTTGCAGTTGGCGATACAACAACAGGGTGCTTAGACAAGTTGCCAATCGCTAACGCTTAATCGTCAATCGTAAACGAAAGGCAGTTAACTGTCTTTGTCGCACTAATATGAAAGAGTGAGAGAGGGAAAAGTACGATACTCTACAAAGCGTTAGCGATTGGCAACTTGGCTAGGCATCCCGAGAGCAGATTCTAGCCGCTCGCTAGATCTCGTAACTTGCGCCTAAACCTTTACGACGGTGCTGTATGGAAATTTATAGCACGCATAGACCAAGCCGCGTTTATTAGCTGGGACCAGGGACCACCCGTGTGCTAGGCTATGATCTATGGCGTCTTGATTGCGTGCGAGCATGACGGTGCGCTATTTCGGGGTACAGGTACAGGTAATTAATATGTAACTTTACGCTTGGGAGAATTGAGTCAAAATATGACGATGGTATAAACTTTGTGTCGTGTGGTAACGGAAATAAGAATACATTTGTCACTATCAACTCTTCCCGAGGGTGTCGTAAGAGTCGACTAAGGGATTGAAGTGTCACTGACCATTATTTGATAGAAGACTGATGTTGGATAGCAGCGTCATCATAGTGGACACATCACTGCGAACGCCAATCCGCTTGCCCAGCGTGGCGATTATGGGCATTTACCTCATAATGCGTCTATACGCATAGTTAATAGGAGAGGTCCAGGAGTGGACTGAGATAGGCTGATGATGTATGATTACGCTTCGCACAATCTCTGATTCGAGTCAAACTATGGCGTTTAGTTTAAACCTTGCACTACCCCTTCCCATAATCTTTATGATAAAGAGGTAATTACATAATTGTTTTTATGGAAAATCGTTAATTTCCAGCATTGGTTTTTGTCACTCCAAATAGGATGTCATAGGGGTGACGGAGGCAGATGCTGGAAGTTCACGTAGACCTTCAGGTAGAAATATCGAAAAAATACCGTGCTCCATCGCTCGTTAATGAATATTTTAACACTTAAATTAATTATAACTGTTTGATGTCCGAGCGCGACACAGAATGCAGCCAATAAGTTATCTTCACAGATTATAAGCATATTTTTAAAGAAATCGACTAATATTTAATTGGTAGAAGATTGTACGGTCAACAGTGCAGATTTGTAGGTTAAATCTTGAATGTATCGGTTTACTAATGAAGAATAACTTATTTTTTGACACTAATGTATTAAAATCTGTCAAATACGCGGCACTTGATAGATTGTAAAACGCTTCCTCAGCATATTTGGTGTGTGAAGTTCTCACGACACATAAATAACTGCATGCATTTCGCTCATAAATTTTCAGTTTTTATCAAAATAGGTGCATACTGTATTACATTAAATAACATGGTGTATAGTGTAATATATGATTTATAGCCACTTTTATGACTGTTAGATCATAACTTGTGCATTTGATGAATTGAAGAGCTGTAGGTACCTACTAACAGCTGATATTCCTATTTTAGAGTGCTTACTTGTAGTACTTATGTTTTATGTTATGAACATACCTTGGTATGCAGACTTAGAAACAGCCGGCCCTTAGGGCTTCTAACGTTTATTATTCTTTTATTTATAAGTTAGTATGTATACAAAAATAAGATATTACTATAATACCTATACCTGCTGACATTTCAAATTTCAATATGCATTCGGTTAGGTTTTCGTGCTTTGGAAATTTTAATAAATATAAATACTCTACGATTTGACAAAATATTTACAATATCAAACAATCGATAATACATCGAACGTATACAAATGGTATAGTCAACTTGTAACATATAAACGTTACGGAAGTTTTTTTCATTCATAATAGGTAGACGTTCGACCACGATCATACCTTCTGGTAAGTGATGCAGTTTACTGTGGGGCACGCTTACCTATGAGATACCTATTCACTCTTGCCTTGTGTATGCTAACTGTTAATGCTCCAAAATTCCTTGTCGGTTTTCGGTGAAACTGTTTCAAAAATGTCACGTCACTCACGATCCATGGCGCGATTACGTCGCTATATTTGGTCATGCCATCTTGGCTTTAAGTCTGATAATATGTTGGGGCAAAATAGATCTAACGAAGATAGTAGTTTACGTCGCAACTTTATACAATGTATTTCGGTGCTGTAAACGAACGATTTGAAGCATTTCCTTTGGAGGGATACAATTGACGAGTACATCCGCTACTTTTCATAGCCATGAACTTGCATAGCAAGTGCATACGTTGGAGAACATTTTCAAAATTGCCAAAACTGTACAATCTATGTACATAAATGAAATCTAACTAACCTAACCTATAAGATTGACCCTTATGGCATTGTACCGAAGATGCTGTCCTGTCTGCATTTCCTCGCTGTATCGCAATACTGATGTGCTGCGCGAGGAAGTCGCCCTTCAGTCTAAACTGCCTAAGTGACAAGAGATTTTTATTATAAAATTTTCATGATAACTAGCATTGTCATTGAGAAGAATCTCTTTCAATTTAAGGATTATATTCCCACAACAGTTGACGATCGACTTTTGACGTTTCCTGGGTGCTAAAACAAGTTGTCAATCGCTAACGCTTAATCGTCAATCGTTAGCGAACGGCTGCAGCTAACTGTCGTCGCACTAATAATAGTGACAGAGAGGGAAAACTACGATATGCTACTAAGGGTTAGCGATTGGCAACTTGGCTAAGCATCCTGTTGACTGTATCAACTCATGAAGTGCCATGGAAATAGCCCAAAGTCTAAAAGTGGGTTTACATCGAACGAGTGAATGCTCATTCTATCCCCCACTTTAAGAAATCAACGGATTACGTTTTGTGTAATGGTGCATTTAGACCAAACGAGCATTCGCTATTCTATCCCCCCACTTTACGAAATTCGATCGTTACACAAAACGTGATTCGTTGATTTCGTAGAGCGGGGGATAGAATAGCGAATGCTCGTTTAGTCTGAATGCACCTTAACGATCGAATTTCGTAGAGTGGGGATGGAATGAGCATTCGCTCATTTGGTGTACAGGTACACCCACCTTTATCAATAAATGTACGAAGAACAATATCAAGAGTTTTCATGAAAATATTCTCAATTTTGGAAGCTTCTCGAAGAAATTCTACTCGATATCATAATCAGGAATGGCGAATTTAAGTCATGAATGTATACTAGTTATCCAACTTTTTATAAAGTCACAAGCAACAAAAACGGGGAAGTTTAATCATACTTCTCCAGTACGGATTTTGGTTATTTTTAACATTAGGGTAGCTTCGAATAAATTGGGGTGTGAGGGCGATTTTATCAATAGTTTCATTAGGGGTTGCGGTTCAATAAGCGTTGGATTGATGTCGATGATGCATCTATAAACGCAGTTACCCTAGTTTTGTGTCAGATGTGGGCGCATTGGGTTCTTTAATTAATTCCATGGACCCTCAGTAGTATATTTTGAAGAATATCTACAAATTTTGAACCTTTTTGTATACCGTTCTAGAGTGCTATTGAGAACAGAGTTACTTGACCTCAGGGTCAGGGTCTAGGTCGATTTGTGTAAGATTATTTATGACTTAACATTCTGCAACCAATATTCTCAACATCTTATCTTGCTCTCGAAAATGTATATGTAAATATTGTAAATGTACTCGCAAACCTTCATCTAAATCGAACCTGCTTTAAATCTCTCACCGGACCAGTATTTTAATTAATCCTTTCAACACCTCCCCCCCCCTGCATGCGCGGGCGCACGTGCCGGCTACAACTTCATCACATCAAAGTAATTCTGTTCGTTGTCCGAGCATTCGCGGCGAATGTTCGGACCAGCATGCTTAGCCAAGTTGCCAATCGCTAGCGCTTAGTAGCGTATCGTAATTTTCCCTCTCTGTGATTCTTTCATATTAGTGCGACAAAGACAGTTAGCCGCCTTTCGCTTATGATTGACGATTAAGCGTTAGCGATTGGCAACTTGGCTAAGCATGCAGTAGCCGTACTGAGCTGCCTCTACGTTATCAACGCGCGTTAACTTTCTATCTATCCCGCTCTTACCTCTCGTATTAGAGCGAGCGAGCTGCAGCCGTACCATGAGTTGGAAAGTACTATAGGTATTTTTTATATAATTTCTACTGAGAATCGTGAGGCCTTTCCATTCTCATAGGTGAAATTTTTTCGAACTTTCCATTACGTTACCGGCATACAATGTGCACCTACAAAAAAATTATAAGGGAATGATAAAAAAAGCTCTGGACAAAAAAAAATCCTATCGGAAGATCCACACCCACAAGATGGACAGACGACCTTATGAAGTTCGCCGGGACACGCTGGATGCAGGTCGCATCTAACCGGTACATGTGGAGGTCCAGAGGGGAGGCCTATATTCAGCAGTGGACGTCTTATGGCTGAGATGATGATGATGATGATCAGGAGATCGAGCACGAGCGATCGAGAGCTCGTGATCCTGAGTAGAAATCATATTAATAGTTCCAAATCCAAAAAATTGGGTGGACAAATTTGAAAAAAAGTGGCCCAACTCCTGTGCCCAAAAATTTTAAGTAGTTAGTCATCAAAATGTATGTGAAATTCTTGATTCATGTCAATTTACACGGATAGCTCCGTCCTAGATAAGCTGATAACAATATTGTAGAAGACGAAATCCAAACATTTTCCTGTTAGAATTAACACAGTAATGGTTGCAATGATTACAGACGTTATCGCCAGGTGTCGCAATATAACACATATTTTATGATTGTTTGTAATTGCACCATAATTGTATGCAGTTTATAACATGTTCGTTATCTAGCTTGTATTTTATATGATTTATCATAATACTAGTAACGTTATGTCTAGTGAGATCAAAATAAGAACTCGTATGTTAACCTGCCGCTAAATAGTTAGTACTGTGTTCCGGTTTAGGGATAAGATAGCCGGTGTAATTACTGGCATAGACGCAATCTTTAGGGTAGGTACTAGGTAGTCTTCAGGGTAGGCAGCGCATAAGCGATTTTTTGGTCACTATCTCCATAGGCCTCATCAAACGTATCTATTTTGCGTGGTCCCAACGCTGGCCAAGTACTTGTTGGAGACCGCACATTCACCCTTGAATTTCTTGGTGTAAATTAAAGGTATGCAGGTTTCCTCACGATGTTTTCCTCCATCGTCAAGCACTTGTGAATATCAAAATAAAAAAGAATATAAGTTAATCGTAGTAATGCTGATTTTACAAGTGATTCTTCTTACCCAGTTTTCGCTATTCTAGTAATAATTTAATCTTCGTAAAAGCTCCAAGACTACAATCTATCCGTTAGTTACGGCGTCAGAAAGGGTCAGTACGCGACAGTGGCGTCTAAAAATACGTCCCTACTTCCTCCGACGTCGGCTAAATATACTTGCGCAGGAGTGCTCATAACGGCGCGTAAACTGTTATCGGATCAACACCACGGCTCGGGAACAACGGCTTCATCAATGTTTTACGTACAGATAGATGTTTTAATAGTTAATACTAGGTAGGTAGTTATTAATCTTTATTGTACAGGTAAAAAACTTAAGCAAGTTACCTGTGATATGTATGTATGTATAAAGTAGTAGGTAATCTAGAATCACCTGCTGTATGTAGTAGTCCATAGAAAACGTTTTTGTGGATTGTAATAGTACATTGTGCATCAAGGGAGGTAAGTACGGAATTACTAACGAGAGTGTTAGAAGAGAGGCTAGAGGCCTTCATGACTCGAGTTAGTATTCCGGTTACCGACCGTGATGCATACAATGTTTTTCATCACACTTGCCGACAAAAAAATAAGTTTTAAGACATAATATTATTAAATGACGTACTGACATTTCTATTACTCCCTAGGGAATTTCACTTTTCTATTACTCCCGCTACGCTCGCAAGCAATGGCGCGCTTAGACAGCAAGTGTGATGAAAAGTATTTTATTAATATTTTTCTTGTTTAAAAAGTAGTCACATTACTTAACCAAGTAAAATATGAATAACTGTGGTGTATGTGGTACATATAGTTAAATAAATCTATAATTATACCATAAATCGATACCTCCTACGTATACTGGTGCAAGTGCAAAATCATCATTTTCCAGGAGAGCTCTTCAAAGGTACAAAGTTCTGTAACTAGCTCATACAATTAAATAATTTAATGATATTTTCAAGAATTTATAACAAATACATTTTAATACAATCTAAATATTTACTTTTTTGAAATAATTAGTAGTTTTTGAAAAAATGGTAGTTACACCAGTATACGTGAAATTTACGAGTTCTTGTTTTTGATGAACTGAGACAACTACCGTATACGTAGTATACTATAAGGGCCTTATCACACTTGCGATTTACAAGCGAGGCGAAAGCGAAGCGAGCGCGCAGCGTGATCGTTGCGAGCCCGTAACCAATTCGCCGCGAGTGCGTTGCGATTTGGCCGCGATCACGTAACGAATACGCTGCGCAGCCGTCAGTAAATCGCTCAGAGTGATCTGAGTCTTGGTCATTCACTAATAAGATTTATTATTACATAATGGATACCAACTCTTGACGCGGCAAACTCGGTGCGCAGTCGCGGCGTATTCGTCACGCGGTCGCGGCGTAATCGCGACACCATCGCGGCGAATTGGTTGCGGGCACGCGACGAACACGCCGCGCGTACGCTTCGCTTTCGCCTCGCTTGTAAATCGCAAGTGTGATAAGGCCCTAACTCGATGAATACGGATATATTTTTAGTGCCTTTTATGTATATTTTGTATCATGCACCGTTAGTATCTAAACAAACTGGAGTTGTTGCTCTGATGTTTTTTATTGGTTAGTTTTCGCCTGATTTGTCACTTGTACCAGTATACGCCTAAATTGATTAATCATGTACCAGTATACGTTGAAGCTTTTTTGTATGTTATGGGCATTGCAGGAAGTCTTAAAGTATATAAATACAACGAAAATAAACGCTTAAAATAAAAAATAAAATAAAACAGACTTACTATCATTTTTAAATAAGTATATTTTTTATTATTCTTAGTGTCCTACCGGATTAATTACTGAAGAAAGTCTTGAAACAAACACAAAGTTTTAATTTCAAGTAATCAAGACATGTCTTACAACATCAAAAGGCAATATAACAATTGAAGAAATAACATCTACATAAATATTTCGGCGTTGCTTTTACAAAATAAATTATATACACGAATTCGATGCCATACTTCAACACTTCTTAGGTGCGTACAGTAAGACGTAACTACTTAGTAATGATTTTAAGACTCAAATTAAAAGAAGTATATATTGGAACTACTAAGTAGGCTTCTTTCGTTTTAGTGTAAGTATGTCAAAATTCAATGTCTTTATAAGTAGCTGATATACTTTTTTACTGTCTGGGCTATCAGACTTAAAATTATGAACAACGTGTCATTCGTCCATCCAATACTGGTGGTAGGTTTGAGAAGACGATATTATTAAAGACATTATATATGAATTAGAAAACAATTTAAATGGTTACGAATATTATCCACTTGTTATTCAACATGGACCAAAGGGAATATTGTAAGCTCTGATTTCATTTAGTAATTAGAATTCTTAATAACGGCTCGCAAAGAATATGTATGCTTATGAGCAGCCGTCGGTATCTTCTTACCCCTTGACTTAGCGTTCCGATAAACATAGTTTGTCCCTTTCGGTCTTATCCGTACATATATAAGGCGGTTAGCAGGCAAGCACTCTGTCTAGGCTTCTACATTGATGTACTTCTAATATATTGTTATTGAACACGGGACACTCGAAATACATAAGACGGTTATGAAAAAAATATCGTGGGAAAATTAAAGAACGTCAGTTGTGTTGCTGTGTTATTACATATTTGAAAAACACACTACCTAATTTCTGGCCAGATTCGTATTCGTATTCAGCCTTGCTAATATTCAGCTATCTATATTTTCTTAGCTGGTAAGCAGTAATCTACAAATTTTTTTTATATTTAGTTAGGTAGGTAGGTTACGCATAATTCATTTAATTTAACATAACAACTAATCAAATAACAACAATATTGCTAAATAATAAGCAATAGAGCCTACTTTTATGTGTAGATATAAGAGTGTTTCGTGTTCTCGCGCATACTGGTATAACTTCCGCCCGCGGCGATAAGTGTACTGCGTATAGTGGTACAAGTCACTTAGCTCAGTATACGACGTTCGAACCAAAAAAAAGGTGTTAGTTATATCAGTATACGCCACTTTATTTCAAAAACTAGCGGTAATTTCGCCACAAAAATTGTATAGCTTGTAGATATAAGTATTTTGAACCCAAATATGCAAAAAACGAAAATGGTAAAAATGTCACTTGCACCAGTATACGTAGGAGGTGTCGAAATTATCAATATTAGATGTCATAGTTAATACCGAAGACCGTAACCTAGCACACCAGTTCACCTAATATCTAGTTCACCAACGTCCTAAATGCTCAGTTTTCGCAGCCGATGCCTAGTTACATATGTAGGCACATTGTAGAGTCAAGGGCATTAATATATATACACTTCTCCATACTGATCCCTTACAAATGTGTCTATATATTAATGCACTCGACTGTACATCACTCAGCCAATCGGTCTTAAAACAGAATTTTGCATTAACATGCAAAGTGGTGCCGTGTGGTGACGGCAGTAATACATTTGCATTTGTCACCACCCCAACTCCTCCTGTGGGTGTCGTAAGAGTCGACTAAGGGATTGAATTTGGATTGATGATGGGCAGCAGCGTCACATTACTGCGATCGCCAATCCGCTTGCCCACGTGGCGACTATGGGCATTTACCTCCTAATGCGTCTATACGCATAGTTAATAGGCGAAGCCTACGTCCAGCAGTGGATTATCATAGGCTGATGATGATTGCAAAGTGATAAGACTGACTATCTTTGGCGTGTGTTAATTTATATAAGCCTGTTCTCAGTGAGGTGCAATTTCCGTGCACATGTGATAATTCTCTAGCCAGTGCGAATAGCCAGTGAAAGGCGCTAACAGTCCTAGGCCGATGCAGGGCAACGCACATCATCATTGGGCTATTCGGCCCTATTAACAAGTTCCGAAGAAAGTCCATGGGAAATTGATATGGTGCACTTTCGGTGTCTGTTGTGTGAATTAAGTAACTTTCATTCGGTTTTTAACGTAACAAAACAGATGAAAAATAAATTAAGCCAATTATTATTAATTTCTATACAAATACAAATACAATGGAACTGCCTAGTTATTTCAGTCGTAGGCAAATACAATGGAACTGCCTAGTTATTTCAGCCGAGCCACACCGGATACCTACGTGTGCAGTAAGTGCTCATGTGCGTTTGCGTGGCGTGACGTGCGCCTTTTAGTAGGTAGGTATAATAGGACCTCCATATTTGCTTCCTCTATCGTTATGAC
>JALPQI010013181.1:0-23157 GCA_025490895.1 Thaumatotibia leucotreta
TTAAATTTTTAAATCATTATTGTTTTCGTGATCTACGTCCCAATAAACCATAAAAACGATACCCAACTTGATTTGTTCACTTCATCACCCTTTTTACCTTTTTCAGGGGTAAAATTTTCAAAAAACCTGCAACATATTTTTACTCTATTAGTTTGAAGAATACTCCTACGAAGTTTCGGACAAAATAGTCCAACTAATCTTGTTTCGCCATACAAACTTTGGACCCCCATTGCACCCTCTAGGGAGTGGATTTCGACTTAACCTTTTTTAGAGCACCCCTACACCCTCAAAAAAGCCTACGCGCTAAATTTGGAATCTTTAGAACCAGAAATGAACATAAATAATAAAACTGTATTGCTTTTTTTTCGAATTTTACCCCATCACACCATAACCGTGTACATAGTATTTCACGTCCGCTGCGTTAAATTTTAAAATCGTGATTGTATTCGTGATCTACGTCCCGATAAACCATAGAAACGATACCCAACTTGATTTTTTCACTTCGTCACCCTTTTTACCTTTTACGGGGGTTGAATTTTCAAAAAACCTTAAACATACCTTTACTCAATTACTTTAAAAAATACTCTTGCGAAGTTTCGGATAAAATAGTTCAACTAATCTTATTTCGCCATACAAACTTTGGACCCCCATTTCAACCCCTTAGAAGGCGGATTTTGAAAAATCCTTTCTTAGAGTGCTCGTCTACACCATAAAAGGAACCTACATGCCAAATTTGGAGTTTCTAGGATCAGGGGTTTAGGCTGTGCGTGCATCTTTGTCAGGGAGCTTCTTCTTTTTTAATATATAGATAATTATAAGTTAGTTTTGAAGTGGATTTTGCTAAATGGTGATTGAATATAAAAATAAATATCCTTTTTTCTTACTTTTATTGTGGTCTTATTGTGTCCATAATGTTACACTTAATGTATTAAGATCATAGTTTCAGTGTGGTATTATATTTGTATACAAAACGTTCTATGATATCAGTTACTGCCTTAGAGTGTAAATGTAAGTGTGAATAATATCATTTAAACAAACAGTAAACTTATCACGGCAGCACTGATGGTGATGTGAAACTGATTTAGGTAGTTAAACAGCCATCTTGGCAGATGCATGCGATAAATCGTAACACAACTTGTTGTCTCAACAATATTGGTGGGAAGCCGCGAGTAGCTGGCTGATTAAAAAAAAACGAATGTTAGAGATTTTCTTTTGTTAATTTGTTAAAGACGATTTGATGTAAAAATTAATGTTTTAAAATGGAAATAATACAGTTATGTTACTAATATTGTACTAGATTTAAGTATTTCAGTCATTTCAGATAATAAATGTAAGTATTGTATAAATACACGAGTTTGAATGGAATTAGCGATAACATTTCAGAAGACGGGATACGGTTTAGTTAATACTAAGCTGTACCAACACCCACAAAGAAGAAAGGTAATCCTGTACGAGGACGTTATTTTTAACCTTGTTTGATTTGGCAAGTGATTGATTATTCACTGAAACGCAAAAAAATCATACTTGTGTCATTTCATGCTTGATTTTTTTTTACAAATAAAGAGTGTTTAATTAAGGAGATCTTGATATTTTTTTAGGAATTAGTTACTGTCGGGAAGACAGGTTTGCAAATATTAAACACATTTTGGCAAGCGTCGTACGTCATTAGAATATCGATAGTTTCACGATGACGTGAAAGGCAATAATATATAGCTAACGGCGATAATGATGACTAGTGACAAGAAAAATTCTAGACCATATTATCAGAGCCGACCGTACTATATAGACAAGATGTTATTTTTAGCGGGATGCATGGCGAATTTGGGAAACTAGCGACGTTAGAATCCGTTCTGAATCCCAATTTGCATGTAAATCCATCAAAGTGTGATAAACATTGTTACGTCTGAAGTTAGCCACACTTGTAAATTGTGAGTTAAATATTGCTTTAAGAGTAACAAACAAGCGTATACACATAGATGTTATAATAATATTTGGTGTAGAACGATTCCTGTATACGATGAAGAGAAGACCTAACATTCAATACCTATTCATTATCTATCTAAACATTGATATACAAAGTTAATTAGATTTTTGCCACTTTTTCTCATGGGTGAAAATACAAAACCTTTACAAGGTCCACCCAAAAGGATATTTTTTATTGGTTCACGTGACATAAAATGCACTATAAGATTTATGAGTTGGCTGAAATATGCATGCAATATAAATGTAATTAATTGTATTATGCATGTCTAAAGTTGATCTTGTCGCTCTACAGTCTATAACAGTGTCAAAATTTCGAAGAAAACCATCTGACAATCTAACGACCTAAGACAGCCACGTAAAGATATACCTAAGCCCTCCTACCCAAATATATATAATCCATGAAGTAAAACTATGAAAACGGATAAACTCGCGTATATTAACTAATTTTAACTTCATTCCGACGTTTCGAACACTTTACAGGGTGGTCTGCGGATGGTCCGTTTTCATAGTTTTATTTTCATGTGTAGGTAATCCTCGCGTTAACCGAAGAAAATATTATACATAATCCAGTTGAGCAACTGTATTGCTCTGCTTGCAGAAGTATTCAAAACGAAGTTCGGTCAAGCCAGTTATGTCAGGGCTCACAACAGACAACACCCATGAGGTATATTTAGGGTCGCCGCCGTCATCGTAAGCGATAAGAATTTCTCAAAAAATTGTAACTTGTAATACAAATGAAATTTCTATAATTAATGGTGTCAAAAAAGACTTCCATTTGTAATACAAGTTACAAGCTTTTATGAAACGGAACGCAGTTCTACAATAATTGAAGGGATTTCCAAATAGTAAACAAATTCACAGCGCGTCAGATCAGATTACCGGTAAAACTAAATCAGCGCACATCGTTAAAAGTTTCGTTGGAAATGAGATCGAACTTTTTCGTGATATAGATTCATTAGAATGGATCACAAGTAAAAAGTTTTTCCCCTCACTAGCTCGTAAAGTGCTCGTTTATCCTTTAATACATATACATTTTATACCAAAAGGGACCCTTTGATAGACAAAAGTTCCGACATGCGTTGTTATGGCCGTCATAGGCTGAGATTCTGGCTCTAACATACACTGTTGGAATGCATTCGATAGGTCCAACTTGGTGTACTGTTCACCGCCTCCTAACGTTGCAAATATTTCTTCTATTCGCGGAAGTGGGTAATGGAAATCCTTGAGAATAGGATTAATTGTGATTTTATAATCCCCGCAAATACGGATGTCGCCGTTAGATTTAATAACTGGCACGATAGGCGTCCCGTAGTCCAAGCGCTCAACCTTGTAGATGATGCCCTCCCGCTGCAGGCGCTCGAGCTCGAGTCCCACGCGCTCGCGCAGCGCTAGCGGCAGCGCGCGCGCCTTCACGAACACCGGGACATCATCCGTTAGATGCAATCGAATACGTGATTTAAATGTACCTAAACCCTCCGCAAATACCTCCGGATACTCTTTTTTTAACAGGTTTTCTATAGAATCGCTTCCAGTTATATTGTGACATTCGATGTACTCTAATAATTTTAATTCCCTTATCCACGTGCGACCCATAAGGGGGAGCCCACCATTTTTAATGACGTGTAGTTCAAGTGTAGCCGAATTTTGTCCGCAAAGTACATCAACGACAATATAACCCAGAGTTTTGATAGGATCATTTATATATGATTTTAGCAACAATGCATTTTTATTCAAGGGCAAATGTGACAAATATTTTTCATAAAACACTTTCGACACGGCAGATATTTTACTTCCCGAATCGACCTCAAATTTTTAAAAATCACCGTTTCCAGATAAATCTCTAAATACGGTCCGTCATTATCTCCTTTCGAGATCAAATTATAAAAATGACAATCGCCATCGTCCGAATCGCTACTATTATTTAAAAAGTACTGACCTTAACACCTTCCCGGACACTCAACGCCTATAGACGTGATTCCATTGTTCTTTTTATTGTGTCTGGAGTAGTGTCCGTGAAGGTGTTAAGCAGTCCTTTTGTTGGAAAAATCGCCACTCTCACCTTTACGCACGCACATAACCTTTAAATGTCCTTTGACGCCGCACAAATCACAGGAAAAGTTCTTGTACCGACACTTATTTGGTGGATGAGTGAATTTCCCACATCTCGCGCATGGAGCCCGTTGCGCACCGCTGGTCCCGCCGCCGCCGCCGATGGGCGGGCGGGCGCGCACGCCGCGGCCCCCGCTCACGCGATGCAGCCCGTCGTCGGGCGCGCCGGGGCCGTCGCGTGCCGCTCCGCCGCCTCGAGCGCGCTGGCCAACTCCACAGCCTTTTTGTAATCTATACTTTTCTCGGCGAACAATCTAGAACGCATCTTCTCGCTGCGTAATCCCGAGACGAATTGGTCTCGTAGATTTTCTTCGAGGCCGCTTCCGAAATTGCAGGTTCTAGCCAAATGTTTTAACCCTTGAAGGTAAACGCGAATGCTTTCACCCTGCTGTTGCACCCTTTGCCGAAACACGTGTCTCTCGGCCATCTCGGATCTTTTCGGTTCCAAGTGTTTCTTTAATAAAGCGTCTAAATATTCAAAACTTTTGTCCTCCGGATGGTCAGGAGAACACAAATCACAAAGTAAATTGTAACACTCGCCCCCGACAACCGTTAACATCGTGGGCACTTCCAAACTTTCACTTATACTATTTAACTTAATAAACTGTTTCACGCGGCGCACATAATTGTCCCAATTAGAATCTAGTGCAAATAGTTCTATTTTACCGATCGGCATTTTGAAACGAAGCGTAAGAACACTTTATTTTAATTTTTAAAACCGACTGCGCCAATGTTAGATAAATGAAAGACCGAGATCCAAAGCAGACTGGTTTATTTCCAAAAGTGCAACTACCCACGTACTTATGAGTCTACCCTACATAACAGTATCCTCAAAGCCTGATGCTGCAGATGTACTGCTTACCTAAACCGTGAGTGTTTTACACGTGAAAATGAAATTATAGCATGTTTGGCATATTAAAATACTAACAGCCTGATCTTGACTTCCAAATCCTCATTCCTGATGCTGCAGTACTGCTAACAATAACCGCAAGTTTTATCTTACATCGATATCTTGATTTAAAAGAAGTTCTTTAGATTTTAAGTTGAAACATACGAATTTAATACTAACGTCCAACTCCCCAAATCTGATACAGCCTACTCCAGTGTGCCTGCCACAACCGCTAGGTTTAGCAATAAGTAAATTTTGAAGTACTGTTTTGGATAGTTGGTAGAAACATACGGATTTTATTATCATCATCATCATCATATCAGCCGACAGACGTTCACTGGTGACTAAAGGCCTCCCCCAAAGATTGCTACAAGGACCGGCCCTATGCCACCTGCATCCAGCGTCCTTGTGTCCTTGTGGGGGGCCTACCCACGCTGCGCTTTCCGTTACGTGACCGCCACTCTAGAATCTTACCGCCCAAACGGCCATCGGTTCCAGGCGCAACGAGCCCCACCCACTGCCACTTCAGTTTAGCGATTCGAAGATCTATATCAGTTACTTTGGTTCTGCTGCAGATGGTCTCATTTCTAATCTAATATCGCAGAGAGACTCCTAGCATAGCCCTCTCCATTGCCCTTTGGGTGACATTGAGCCTTCTTATGAGGCCCATTGTAAGCGACCACAGTTTAGTACCGTATGTCATAACTGGCCACATACACTGATCAAAAACTTTCGTCTTCAAACCCTGCGGAATATTGGACGAAAAGATACAGACGGATATAATCCTCACTTCCAACTCCTCAAACCTGATGCTGCTGAGACACGTGCCACTGCCTGCCATAACCGCCAGGTTCATTGAAATGTTGAATTTAAAATAATGCTTTAGCTAATGGGTAAAAACATCATCATTATTATCATCATCAGCCTATGACAGTCCACTATTGGACGAAGGCCTCTCCTATTAACTATGCGTATAGACAGACGCATTAGGAGGTAAATGCCCATAATCGCCACGCTGGGCAAGCGGGTAAAAACATAATATACACTGAATACTCACTTCCAAATCCTCTAATCTGATACTGCAATATTACTATAAACGCTGTTAGTGTGCCATAACCGCTGACTGCGTCGGTAGTTCGCGTAGGACGTGGCGCAAGACCTGCGGTCCGCTTGTTGATAGTGTGAGTTCACTCCTTGGGCCTTCGGGTTCGCGTAGGGCGAGCCGTCCGGCATGCGGCCCTCCGACTCAAAGACTGACAGAGTGAGTAGTTCGCGTAGGGCGAGCCGTCGGGCCTGCGGCCCTCCGGCCGACAGACTAACAGCGTGAGTGGTTCGCGTAGGGCGAGCTGTCGGGCCCGGCTGATAGACTAAAAGCGTGAGTGGTTCGCGTAGGGTGAGCCGTCGTGCCTGCGGCTCTCCAGCGGATAGAGTGACAGCATTAGTGTATCGCGTAGGGCGGGCCGTCGGGCCTGCGGCCCTCCGACTGATAAAGTGAAAGCGTTAGTGGATCGCATAGGGCGAGCCGTCGGGCCTGCGGCTCTCCGGCTGATCAAGTGACAGCGTGAGTGGATCACGTAGGGCGAGCCGTCGGGCCTGCGACCATCCACCTGATAGAGTGACAGTGTGAGTGGATTGCGTATGGCGAGCCGTCGGGCCTGCGGCCCTACAGCTGATAGAGCGACAGCGTGAGTGGATCGCGTAGGGCGGGCCGTTGGGCCTGCGTCCCTCGAGTTGATAGAGTCACAGCGTGAGTAGTTCGCGCAGGGCGAGCCATCGGGCCTGCGGCCCTCGAGCTCAAAGAGTGACAGCGTGAGTGGTTCGCGCAGGGCAAGCCGTCGGGCCTGCGGCCCTCCAGCTAATAGACTCACAGCGTAAGTGACTCGCGTAGAACGTCGTGCCGTTGGAACTGCAGTCATCCGGTTGATAAGACTTAGAATATGAGTATACCCCTCGGGTTTGCGTAGGGGGTGCCGTCGGGCCTGCGGCCCTCCGGTTGATAGATTGACAGCGCAGGTGGTTTGCGTAGGACGTGCACTCGGACCTGCGGTCCTCCAGTTGATAGACAGAGAGTGTGAGTTCCTCGGGTTCACGTAGTGCGTGCCATAGTGCCGTCGGGCCTATGGCCCTCCGGTTGATAGACTGAATAGATTGACCCTTTGGGCCCTCAGTTCACGTCGGAATTTCCGTCAGACCTGCGGTCCTCCGGTTGGTCGACTGAAAGTATGAGTTTATACAGTGTGTGTCTTTCATAACGACATTGCTTTTAAGGGATGAAAGTACAAGTCTTAATGTACTGAAATAAGCATATTTAGTTAAAGTAGGTATTTAAAAAAGAATAATTCATAGTAATTAATTCGGCACGCAATGTATCAATAATAAAATAAATAATCAATTTAGCCTAACAATTGACATATGATTTCATTGAAATCTCGCTCTTAGTGACATCCTGACAATTACAATTAATTACCTATTTACATCCTACATGTCGGTGACACTTTTCGATGACAAGTCCGTCAAAAATTTTGACCCTTGTTCATAAGAAAAGGACTTAACAGCCCAGGGTGCCTAACCAAGTTGCCAATCGCTATCGCTCAGTAGCGTATTTTAGTTTTCCGTCTTTTTCATTCTTTCTTATAAGTGCGACAGAGACGATTAAGCGCTAGGTAATTTTGTGTTAACTAAGAAGGCGGAATCAGATAATCGTTTTGTTCATGTACCGATTGAAAACTTCACATTGATTGAGTTGAAGTGTCAAGATAACATCAAGTTTGTTGATCAACAGACTTTCCTGATAAATTTAATGAAAATGTTTGAACTAGGTAATGTGATTTCTAAGAAATGATAATGTATGTGCAGTGATTTTTGATATCAGTCTAGTTCAGTGAATAATACGATTCAAAATGTGCTGTGGCTAAGACAGTAAGACACAGAAAGAATTGGTGATGTTATATACCAGATACCTGTAGTGAAAATCTCGCATGTTTTAAATTGTAGTGTTTTCTAGTAATTGATAATTCAGTAAATAAGTTAACGTCGGCAACAGTTCACAGTTACTTTGATGATTAGATCAAATTAAAATGGAAACGAAACTAGCTTTTCCTCTCAGAAACATCAAATAAATGTTTGCATTACATTGCTGCAGATTTTATTTTTAATTAATTACTCTTAAATAATAAAGGCAATCGTTAGGTATATTCTTTTAATAAAATGGTTAACAACGCTTTAATCTACCGTTACTTAAAAGCAATGTCGCTATGAAAGACACACACTGTATTTTATAGTCTCCAAATTTGACTTATATAATGTGTACAATATAAAAATTTAAACATGATTTTCTCAATCAACCAAATTGATTGATATATTCCTTATTGTCAGATCTCTGTTATCTAAGGTATTGTTGTGTATGAATATTACGTCCATTTGAGACACTTCGGGCATTCAAGCTTACATTAACCACGCCCAGCCTTTGGTTTTCATTTGTCAATAGAGATATTTAATTTAAATAAAATTGTGTTGGATTTCTTAAAATATCTATTCAGCAGGAATTCCCCTTTCGTTATACATAAAATAATGTCTGTTGTGGGTATTTAATAATTGTATGTGCTACCCGCATTCGTATGAAATAAACAGTTGCTGTTGATACTGACGTGTTTCACTACATGGTGACAGCGGTGACATGGTGACAGCGGTGTCAAACATTTACATTTGACTTGGAATCCGAAAAAGACGAGTATTTTGGCGCCAAAGTCAATACGACATTATTGAGATACAAGTTCTTCACGCGCAACCAGGAGGAAGGAGAGTCCATTCAGGCTTACGTAACAGCGCTGAGGCTTCTAAGTAAGAATTGCAATTTCGGCAATCTGGCTGACGATGTGCTGAAAGATCGAATCGTGTGTGGCGTTCGGAACGTCACCGTGAGGGACAGGCTCCTGCGATGCGACGACTTGGATTTGGACAAGGCCATAAAGTTGTGTCAAGCCGAAGAAGCCTCTAGAGAAAGCGGAAAGCAATTAAGTATCGCGGGTGAGAGTTCCAGTTGTGCACAGGTTCATGCCGTGGAGCGCCGGGCGCGCGGAGGCGCACGGAGCGCTAGGCGAGGCGGCGGCGGCGTGGACGGCGCGCGACGCGGGCGCGGCGGCGGCGGCGGGGCGCGCGCGGCGCCCGGCGAGGCGGCGGCGGCGCGGCGCCAGTGCGCCGGCTGCGGCGGGACGCGCTGCGCCAACCGGGATTGCCCGGCTCAGTATGTAACATGTTTTTCTTGTGGCAATAGAGGACATTTTGCTCGAATGTGCAGTTCTCGATTTGTAGTCACTCCTAATGATGTAAAACGCGTGTACGAAATAGGAAAACACGATTCTTGTACTAGCGATTCCGATGACCTCAAACCGTTTTATGTGGACACAGTTTCGTCTTCGACTGGCAGAGGGCGTTGGACGGAAACTTTGTTCTGTGAACGCGGTTCTGAAAGATTTAAACTCGACTCGGGAGCTGATTTTAATGTTATATTTATATCTTATGATAGGTTTATATCACTGGGATTTGACACAAATATGATAAACTTATCAAATGTTCATCTAGAATCATTCAGTAATAATGTTATTCCTATTAAAGGTGTTTGTGATTTAATGTGGAGGTATAAAGATAAAAGTTATAAATTACACTTTGCCATTGACGATATGAAATGTAAAAGCGTGTTGGGACGAGAGTCGTGTGAGGATATGGGGTTGATAAAAAGAGTTAATATCATAAAACTAGAAGAATATTCAGATCTTTTCAGGGGCTTAGGATGGATGTTTGCCTGGTAAGTAGGTACCATATAGTGGTGGATAAATCGGTGCCACCGGTCATAAGCGCTACGAGGAAAATTCCGTTAGGTCTGAGAGATCGGCTGTCTGATGAGCTCAAAAACATGGAAAAAATGGGGGTCATAAGAAGGGTCACGCATCCGACTCAATGGGTAGGTACATCCGTTAGTTTTGGTTGCTAAAAAAAACGGTGGCATCCGTATCTGTCTAGACCCTCGATCGCTGAACATGGCGGTGCGGCGCGCGCACTACCAGCTCCCAGCGCTGCCCGAGCTGGCCACGCGCCTGCGCGGCGCCACCTGCTTCTCTGTGCTGGACGCCAACTCGGGCTTCTGGGTCGTACAGCTGGACGACGAGAGCGCCGACCTATGCACGTTTGCCACGCCCTTTGGGAGATGGCAGTTTCTTCGTTTACCTTTTGGCATTAATTGTGCTAGCGAAGTCTTTCGTGGTAAGATGAGACAACTTTTGGAAGATTTAGATGGTGTAGATAGTTTTATTGATGACATAATAGTTTGGGGGAAAAATAAACGCGAACACGACGATTGATTACGCGCGCTCTTGAACAGAGCTAGAGAGATTAATCTCAAATTTAATAAGGATAAATGCGGAATTGGGGTACAGTCTGTAACATATTTAGGGCACATATTCGATCAAAACGGTATGAGGCCCGACGACAACAAAGTTAGAGCTATAAAAGAGATGCCTGCTCCTCATGATAGGAAAAGTTTGGAAAGATTCTTAGGCGCAGTTAATTACCTATCTAAATTCATACCTAACCATTCACAACGTGCGGCGCCCTTAACACATTTATTAAAAAAGGACAATGAATGGCGATGGGAGCAGAGCGAGCAGCAGGCTTTCGAAGAATTAAAAGAAGTAGTTTGTGGGGCAGGGGTACTAGCCTTATACGATGTGGAAGCGCCGGTGCTACTGTCGGTAGACGCATCGCGCGACGCACTGGGCGCCGTGCTCATGCAGGGCGGGCGGCCGGTCGAGTTCGCGTCGCGCACGCTGACCGACGCACAGCGCCGATATGCGCAAGTAGAAAAGGAGCTTTTGGCCATAGTTTTCCTTGCGAGCGCTTTCATCAGTACATATTCGGTAAAGAGCGCGTAGTTGTCGAATCAGACCATAAGCCCCTGGAGAGTATTTTTTAAAAACCGTTAATGTCTGTCCCAGCACGCTTGCAACGCATGATGCTACAATTACAGCACTATGACTTGCAAGTCACTTATAAACCTGGCAAATACATGTATATACCAGATTCCTTGTCTCGCGCTTCGCTGCCGGATCTTTATAGTGAGGCCGTGCATAAAAACAATATATAATCAAATACAATTACTTGTTGATAATATACCAATGTCGAATAGCAAACTTTCATATATCAAAAAAGAAGCCAAATGAGATTCTGAGTACTCAAAGTTGTGTGAATACATATATCAGGGTTGGCCGGACCACAAATCGGAGGTTGCGAGTGAATTAAAAATATACTTAACTGGTCGTTTAGAGAGGATTTATTTACAGTAGATGGGGTAATTTTTAAAGGAAATTTGGTGTTACTACCGCGTGCATTAAGGGCAGATATGCTCAACACTATCCATGAAGGTCACATGGGTATAGACCGGTGCAAGCGCCGCGCGAGGCAGGTCGTGTTCTGGCCCGGCATCACGCAGGATATTAAGGTATTTGTGAAGCGCTGCCGCACCTGTCAGGAGATTTTAAACGCTCCCGCTAGAGAGCCACTAATACCATTTGAAATTCCTGGGCTGCCATGGTAAAAAGTCGGTTCAGATATATTTGAGTTCAAAAAGAAATATTACTTGATAATCGTAGACTATTATTCTAATTACGTAGAGGTATGTAATTTGACAAGTATAACATCTAACGCTGTAATATCACAAATGAAAGAAGTATTCTCACGTCATGGCATCCCAGACACTCTTATCAGTGACAATGAAACTCAATTCAGCAGCAGAGAGTTTAAAACGTTCGTTAAAGAATGGAAATTTGATCATGTTACGTCATCACCGAACTATGCTCAGTCGAACGGCAAAAGCGAACGCGCGGTACAGTCTGTGAAATCGCTTCTTAAAAAAGCTATTAAAACGAACAGAGATTTTTATTTAGCGTTACAAAATTATCGTAATACTCCTAGGGATGGTTTAAGCTCTCCTGCACGGCTGCTCATGGGTCGTCAACTGAGATGTAAGCTTCCGGTTCATCCCGATTTATTGACCCCTCGACCTATTGATTCGTCCGAGTATTCGACAATGTTGCGCAAACAAATTATTACTAAGGAATATTACGATAAACATGCAAAAACATTTCCTTTGTTAAAGCCAGGCGACGAGGTTGTATGTATCGAGGGAAAAAACAAGAACTCGAGCCACTGTTGTAGCAAATGCCGAGACGCCTCGTTCGTATATATCTGCCCTGTCATTAATTATGGGCTCAACGATAGGTCACGACGAACGCATCAAGCGATTTTTCAAAGGAGTTCACAGAATGCGTCCTCCGTTACCTAAATACAATTTCGTATGGGATACCTCATGTGTATTAGATAAATTAGTATCTTGGGTTCCTAATCATGACCTTGACCTTTATAAACTAACCAAGAAATTGATAACATTGTTAGCTCTTATAACTGCTCCTAGAGCTCAAACATTAACTAAAGTCCTTGTAAGTAACATAGAGTTTCATACAGACAAGGTCGTCATTAAAATCCCCGACCACATAAAACCTTGAGGCCTGGTACTGCCTAGCCTATACTTACCTTGCCATGTTTCAGTGAGAAACCTGAAATATGTCCTGTTGAAACATTATCTGTAAGTATACATGGATAAAACTAAATTGTTACGTGGTGATCATCAATCTCTTTTCATAGGCCTAAAGAAACCTCATAAATCAGTGACTTCTCAAACGATAAGTCGCTGGATTCAATTGACCTTAGGCGAATGTGGCATAGATGCCACAATATTTGAAAAGCTTCCGATTGAAAACCTTCCAATCAGAGGTCCGTAATATTGATAAAAAAGTCACAAATCTAGAATTTGAAAACCAGCGCTTGAGCTCAGAGTTACATGTCATAAAAAATAACCAAAAAAATCAGCCTGACACTTCGGAAATACAGTGTCGACTCGATCAATTGATAGTAGACATAAATGAAAGGGATCAGGCGTTACTTCTCAATGATGTAGAAATTATTAAAGTATAACGAGAAATGTTACAGAAAATACGTATAATCTGATAAGTCAAAAATAAGAGTGACATGTAAACAATAGTTTCATAGCAACCTAGAACAATATGAACTTGCTAATATAATTATCTCTTAGGAGGTCGGAATGGTTACTTCCATACTCTTTAATATTCACTCTTCTTTTTCAAGCCGAAGGCTTCGTACAATTTTACCAGTGTTGGTTTGTAAAGAGGCTTCGTAAAAATATCGGCAAGTTGCTCTGCTGTCGGTACTTGCTCTATTGTAATGTCTTTTTCCGATACACAATGTCTCACATAAAAGTGTTTCAGTTTTATGTGTTTAGTCTTGCGGTGTTGTTCGTAAGGAGGATTGTATGCAAGCTTGATTGCTGACTCATTATCGATTCGCAAAGTAGGCGTATCAAGTTTGATTTTCAAGTCGTGGAATAATCTCCTTAGCCAAACAATCTCACGACTGGCTTCACTGGCGGCTACTATCTCCGCCTCCGTCGATGATAATGCAATGGTGGTTTGCTTTGAACTGCGCCAGGATATTGCTGTTCCAGCATACAAGCATACTATTCCACTAGTAGAGCATCCACTCACTTCATCTCCGCCATAGTCGGCATCGCTGTAACACACGAGATTCTTTTCACCTTTCTTGTACTCAAGTCCTGTATCCACAGTCCCTTTCAAGTATCGCAGTATTCTCTTTACTTGTTGTACATTACTTGGTGTAGGTTTATCTAAGTTCCGTGATACTATTCCAACTGCAAACGCAATGTCCGGTCTCGTTCCAACCATTAAAATAGGATAAGGACCCAACGGCTTGCCGGTAAGGAAAATTGCTCTGTTCAGAACTTTGATAATCGTCTATTCCTTTCTCAGGTTTTAATATAGGTGTACCGACCTCCTTACAGTTATCCATCCCATATTTTTCAAGTAATTTTTTAGTGTAAGCTGTTTGATGGACTCTAATTGTGCCATCGTTGTTCTGGTCTATTTTTAGTCCAAGAAAGTAAGACGGTACTTTTGACGCAATTTTGAAACGTCCCATTAATTCATTTTGAATGAAATCATCAGCCTCTTTGGCATCTGACGCAGCTAACAGTCCATCATCTACATATAGTGCAAGCAGTATCTTTTTCTGCCCACGTTCTCTTACATAGACGCAAGGGTCTGCTTCACTCTGGACAAAATCAACACTTAACAGAAATTCGTGGATGCACTGATTCCAACATTTAGGGGCCTGTTTTAAGCCGTAGAGACTTCTTTTGAGTTTGCATACTCGTTTCGTTCCATCGTCGTATCCTTCTGGCTGTCGCATAAAGATCTCTTTGACTGTACCGTATAAAAAGGCAGTAGCAACGTCAAATTGCCGAAGAACTAAGCCTTCATTGGCTGCAATACTTAAAAGTATCCGGATTGTGCTCATTTTAGCTACAGGGCTAAATGTCTGGTCATAATCAATTCCTTTCTTTTGCGTATATCCAATGGCTACTAATCGTGCTTTGTACTTATCAACTATACCATCAGGGTTCCTTTTAATTTTAAAAACCCATTTGCAACGTAGTGCTTTTCTGTTTTTAGGTAGATTTGTCAGTTCCCAGGTCTGATTTCCTTGTAAGGAATCTATTTCACTGTTCATTGCTTCTATCCACTTGTCTTTATCAGAGCCTGCTAAGGACGTCTTGATATGAAGTAGGTTCAGATATAGAAATAGCCTCGTTGACAAAGTTATAAAAACTAAACCAACCTGGAGGTTTTAGCTGGGAGCGATCACGTAACTGTCGTGTTTGAGGATCTGTATTTGCTATATCTTCATTCTCTTCTTCAACGCTTGCCTCAGGAAGTGGATCAGCGTGACATGGTTCGCGGTAATCATCATCGACACTGGCCTCGAGAGGTGTAGAAGAATGACTCACCTCGTGATAATCCTCTTCGGTGCAGCCTCTTGCTTCTACAGGTGCATCAGTGTGACGACTCACCTCACGGCAACCTTGTTCAACGGGTTTTCCGATTGAAATACCTTCTGCATGTGGACGAGAGTGACTTTTACTGTCGCTAACAGGCTTATAATCTGTAAAAGACAAAGGCAGGTTATAGTTGCTTGTTTCAGTCTTAGGTATTTTTGGCGGTGTACCAATCTTGGTTTCTTCTTGTAGAGGTGTTTCATCGAAAACAACATCTCGAGATCTGATCAGCTTCAGCCCCTCTACATTGAAAATTCTATATCCTTCGTCACCGTCGTACCCGATAAGTATCCCCCTCTCTGCTTTTTTGTCGAGTTTACTTGATCTTTTCTGTTTTGGAACATGCACGTAGCAGTTGCTTCTTATTACCCTCAGATGGTTTATCTTTGGCTTCTTGCCGTACCAGAGCTCATGCGGAGACCTTCCTTCTTTAGGAGTAGGTCCCGTCCTATTCAGGATGTAAACTGATGCTTTGGCTATTTCAGCTCATAATCCTTCTGGGATCTTATTATGAGCATGCATTAGTGCTCTTGTTATCTGTACGACTGTACGATTTTCTCTTTCCGAGGACATGTTTTGTTCAGGAGTATAAGGCATCGTGAACCTTTGTTTAATACCATGCTTTCTCAAAGTGTTCCGTACTTGTTCGTTATCAAACTCTCCTCCATTATCGCTCAGCAACTCCT
Source organism: Thaumatotibia leucotreta (assembly GCA_025490895.1). Classification (NCBI taxonomy): domain Eukaryota; kingdom Metazoa; phylum Arthropoda; class Insecta; order Lepidoptera; family Tortricidae; genus Thaumatotibia; species Thaumatotibia leucotreta. Next base: position 15,647 of record JALPQI010013181.1, read on the forward strand.
GTATGACGTGTCCCGAAGTTTTAGCTTCAGCAAGAAAATCATTCATGCATGCGTGGACTTCAGACTTCTGCTTCAGGAAATAAATCCATCGATATTTTGAGTAGATGTCTTTGAACAGAACGTAATATCTGCACTTTGAGATCGAGAAAGGAAACGGACCGCATACGTCTATGCTAACTATCTCTCCAGGCTTAGTGGCTCTTGGTCTCAATCCAAATTTCTGTCTGTGGCTCTTTCCAAAGACGCAGCCTTCACAGATATCTGATGAGCTTGAGTTTAGCTTCACTCCAAGCTCTTGTTATATCAATTTAGCCACATGGCGCTTGTTCTGGTGTCCTAAACGTTCATGATAAAGTTGAAGACTTTTAGATGTTGATAGTTGGTTGACTTCATTCTTCGGCATTACAACCTGTACGTTGAGTTTGTATAAGTCACCATATTTAACTCTGTTACCAACTAATATTACTTTTTCATTATTCTTCAAACTGCATGACAGATTAGTAGACTCGAAGAGACTATTTTTCAGCGTATCTTGACGTATCTTTTACGGAGAATAAGTTTCGTTTAATGCTTGGTATGCACCATACGTTTGATAGGATTACTAACTCTTTCCGGCCATTGATGTTAGCTTCAAGATGGACTGAACCTTTTCCTAAGACTTCTATCTCCTGTCCATTTGCTGTAATCACAATATTAGATTTTGGATCAAAACTTTTGAAATCTCTAAGTATGTATCTTCTGTTGGTGACATGAGACGTTGACCCATTATCGACATGCCAGGAATAAGGATCAGTATTCATATCTTCATATGTTAGAGCAAGGCTTGTCAAAATTAACACATTTGAGGTTTGCTTTGAAGGTTTCGGTGGTCTTCCATCCGCAATCCATTTCTTACAAGCTGTAACCTTGTGAAAGCCATCTCCGCAATAATTGCATTTTTTCCACTTCTTCCCGTTACCCTGTTTTCCGTATTGTTTCTTTTCACGTAACATAAGTAACTCATTGCTACTTCCACTTCCTCCTTGTTCTACCATTTTCTGCTTAAGGGATCTCTCATAGGTACAAATGTGTGTGGTCAAGTTTTCTATATTTCGCTCGCTTTTATTCATTAACACCCAGCTTGATTTAAAACTAAAATATTCTTCCGAAAGCGTATCAAGTATTTTACAAATCAATAAAATTTTAGGCAAATTGTTTCCATCGATTTCATTATTTAAATCGTACCATAGTGTCTTGAGAGTCGATATATGTGTGGCCATGTCATGCTCCTCGTTTTTACGGTAACGGAAGAATTGCATACAGAGGTCGTAACTCCTGTCTTCCTTCGCTCCATCAAAAAGTCTGTGAAGCTCTGCCCACATTTTACTTGCCGTTTCACAGCGCATTACCTTTAATAGGGTCTCCTCAGTCATATTGGTAGTCAGGATTAGGAGTGCTTGACTATCACATTTTTTATACGTTTCCATTTCCGTTTTAAACTTATTATTTGCTTCAGATGCGGCTGAAACGCCAGGATCTACAGGTATAACTAACGTACCTTCTACAGCTTCTAGCGTACCTGGAGTACTATTGAGCAGCAGCTTAATTTTGTACCTCCAAGTTTGCCAGTTCGTGGCTCCGTCAAGTCGGCCGATTTCAATTTTAACACCCGACGATAGTGTCGATTGCATTTTTAGATCCGCTTTTTCACCACGATTGCAATAAAAGAGTCGTTTAACAATTAAACACAACGCTCTGCTACCATATTAAAGTATAACGAGAAATGTTAGAGAAAATACGTATAATCTGGAAATTTGTGTGGACGAGAGATGGGCGTATTTATGCGAAACGTTCCGACAGCACTGACACCAAATCTTTCATCATCAAATCCGAGCAAGACATTCAACGTGTTTTCGGTGTGGTCCCTACTGGCACCGAAAGAAAATAGTTCCAAGATCGTTCGACGGAGTGTAATTTACAACCACATACACATACATAAAAATTGGACCGTACTCGTATGTATTTACCTTGTGAATAAGTGTTTAATATGCAATATTCATGGTTTAATGAAATATGGACCCTATAAACATAACGATGCGAATTGCTATTGTGTGTTGAATAAAATTACGGCTGCTTTGTATTTACTTGTAATATTTACTTATTTTAAACCTCAACTCACAATGTTAAAAGTATATTTTCTAACTGTCATTACCTGGTTTTTTTTTATAATTACTACTTTTGCAATTCCGGTAACGAGGGATAATGAAGCAAGTTATTTATTTATACCTATGTCTAAGTTTGAAAATAAAGTTAAATGGTATAACTATGATCATGGTCTGCAATATTTACAAAAATCACATATACGTTCATATATTAACTTTACTGGCGACACGTAACCGTCCTAATAAAATCTATGGTAAATATAATGTACGTACAAATTTCGCACTCATATTATTATTCAGTTCGTAATTAAATTTATTAATAAGTTCATTAAAGTAGGTCTTTTAAATCCTTGCTCTTTGGGGACACGCCATGAGGAATTTATGGTGGCTTTCGAGAGACACAATGTGGATGTCCTAGCGATAAATGAAACCTGGTTGAGAGAGGGAGAAGAGGCCCGGGCGCCGATGCCGGAGGGGTATCGCTTGCGTCACATACCGCGCTCCGCGGGTGACAGGACGCGCGGCGGCGGCGTTGGGTTCTACCTCCGTTCGGGCATCTACGCGCGTCAATTGCATCCACCAGTGTCACCAAACGTGGAACAAATGTGGATCAGTATTAGACTAAATGGGTTAAAACTTGTAATCGGTACTGCTTATCGCCCCCCGTGGTTAAATATAGATACTTTTATAGATGCCTTGACAGAGTCTATTTGCACTTTCTCTACATTTGATCACATAGTACTCATGGGTGATTTTAATATTGATATGAGCTCTACTGACCATACAAACACTAAGATAATTAAAAAATTAAAAAACACGACTGCCGTTTTAAGCGAACTGAAAAGTAACAAATAATTCCTTCTTCAGAGTTCACTAATTCTTGTGAGCGTGTCTACATAATAGGCGCTTGTCTTATTGCTTACTATATTTAGTTTCGATTGCAGTCGGGGAACCTTTCATTACGGAAAATATAAATATATGGAGGTTCCCCGACTGCAATCGAAACTAAATATAGTAAGCAATAAGACAAGCGCCTATTATGTAGACACGCTCACAAGAATTAGTGAACTCTGAAGAAGGAATTATTTGTTACTTTTCAGTTCGCTTAAAACGGCAGTCGTGTTTTTTATTTTTTTAATTATTTTATTTATTTAAAAACTTTTAGTGAATTTGGAGATTCCTTAACGTTGGATAGAATTTCAAAAACCGACTCCGCAGAGGGCCGAAGTTTCGCTCCGGGGGCCCGGGAAGTTCCCATCCCGCTAATTTTGGGCGAAGCTAAAGGGCACGCCGCGTGAGGGCTGGAACATTACCGGAACCAATGTAAATCGAGTTGTTGATGTTGAGCGAGGCCGCAGGGCGAGCTTCAGGGTAGAAGGCCGAAAGCCGAGCTCGCGGAGGCCGAAGCGTGTCACACCTACACCGGACCGGGCCAAAGCGCGTCGCTTGCAAATTTAAAGCGAGAAGATTAAGCTACCATGCTTCTTCAAACACCATAGGATCTAAATAAACCGACATCCGTGTAGGGCCCAAGGCACAATCGAACCAGAGGGCCCAACGGTTCGCTTCGAACTGCAGCGAGGACTGAAACCGAGCTCCGCGTAGGGCCAACAGCCAAAAACGGCACCCAAAGACGCGCCAGCTTGCGAGGCCGAAGGCCGAGCCGCCAAAGCCCAGCACTACCACATCAGCCGACGGTAACGGTGTAACGTTAAAATGGATCCGACGATCGTTTTGACAACCTGCATAGGCCGTAGGACGTAGGGCCGTCCCTTAGGTTTGCGAGGCCGAAAGGTGAGCCCCCGGCCCGGATCACCAGAGCCAGAGTTCAGAGAGAAGACTTTCACTTACAGGGCCCAAGTGTCACTTGGAAGAAATTTAAAGCAAGGTCGAAGAAGAATCTGCAGGAAAATTGAGCTACCAAGCTTCTAAATAAACCCAGGAAGACCGAAGGCCTGAAGTGTCACTATCGGGGTGCTTCAAACGCGAGCCCGGTGGGTCGGAGGCGCGACGAGCGAGCCAAAGCGGTACAACCGCCCTTCTTAACTGACTTAACAATCGAAGCTATAGCCCAGCACTTCCACACCACGTGATGAAATAGTGTAACATGAAAATGAATCGGAGATCCGCAAAACCGACGATCGTTTCCACAACCTGCGAAGGCTGTAGACCGTGCTCCGCGTAGGGCCGAAGGCCCGAAGCGTCCCCCAAAGGGCCGCCAGCTTGCTAGGCCGAGGCTACCAGAGCCCAGCACTCCTTCGTTATACAAGGGAAAAGTGTAGCATCAAAACGAATCTCAGGGCCGCAGGCCCGAAAATTAGTTTCCAGAAAATGCGGAGGCTAAAAGCCGAGCGCCGCGTAGGGCCTAAGGCCTGAAGCGCGGCACGCCGGCGCGCTTGCCTGTTAGGGCAAAGGCCGAGCTGCGTGAGACTCAATTTACCAGGCAAACCTACCTTCCTTCTTACCAACTCCCCTGCACAAATGTTAAGGACAAATCCTACCCTTGAACGGTCATAACATAACCTTTCATTACGGAAAATATAAATATATGGAGGTTCCCCGACTGCAATCGAAACTAAATATAGTAAGCAATAAGACAAGCGCCTATTATGTAGACACGCTCACAAGAATTAGTGAACTCTGAAGAAGGAATTATTTGTTACTTTTCAGTTCGCTTAAAACGGCAGTCGTGACAAACGTAATTGTAGTTCCGATACCTAAGCCTGGAAGAGATCCCTCCTCTGATTCTGCTCTCCGACCGATTTCTCTAATCTCATGTATTTTATATATAATAACAAATAATTCCTTCTTCAGAGTTCACTAATTCTTGTGAGCTTGTCTACATAATAGGCGCTTTATAACAGATATTTTACAAAATTCTTTAAATATTTTTAACAAAAGTCTTAACAATCTGGGCCTTGAAATATCTCCATCTAAAACTAAGATATGTGTTTTCAAAAAAGGTGTTAATAGAAAACCTGTTGCTATTAAAATCGATAATAAAAATGTAGAATTAGTTGAGTGCGTTAAGTATCTTGGAATGTGGTTGGATCGATCTCTTCGATGGGAAAAGCACATTAACGAATTGCTACAAAAAGTTCAGAAGTATTGCAATATTTTAAAAGTTTTATCTGGATCGGGATGGGGCGTACATCCGAAACACCTCAGAAGACTATATTTTGCGATAATTCGCAGTAGAATAGATTACGCATCATTCCTTTATGATGATCATGTCAAGTCTTAAGCTTCGAAGAAAAATTCGATAGGTTTTTTCAAAATTGTTTTTTTTTGGTCAGACATTATTGAACTTATAGGCCGCTATATTGTTTTTAACGTGACGTCACATATCCTATGTTACCCGCGACGTCACAAGGATTTAAATGATACCTTACACTATTAAAAACGGTTAAGTGGTCGCGATGATCTGCGCGTTTAAAGAAAATATGAAACATACATAGGGGCTGAACACATATACTCTCCTTTTGGCAGTCGTGTAAAAATGCGAGCCTTTCTACACAACATGAGTCTCAATCAGTATGTTACCAATTCAACTCATTTCACAGATCACTCTGAGACACTTTTAGACCTTATATGTAGCAATTGTAGTGTTTCCAACATAAATATAGATTATATCCCAGATCTTAGCAGTCATGCATTTATCTCATGTAACTTATGCGTCAGAAAACCTAAACCGTTGCCTAAAGTGATAGTTTTTAGACCACTTAAGGATATTCCTGTAAATGAATTTAATGACCTTATAGAATCTATCAATTGGGATCGTCTTTTAAATGATAATATAAACGACTCCGTCAAAGCTTTTAATGCATATATATTGCACATTTACGATACATATGCTCCGATTAAAAAAACCGTAATAAAGAAACAAGGCTACCCTTGGATAACATCTACGGTCAGGCAAATGATGAAACTAAGAGATGAAGCCCACTCTAAATTTCGATCATCTAAACTAGATTCTCACAAGCTTTATTACAAGCAACTTAAAGGTGTCGTAAATGAAGCTTTGTGGTCTGAAAAAAAGGCATACTTCGAACATAAATTTAAAAATGGCTCAAATCCGCGTCAACTTTGGAAAGACATTAAACGTGATATTGTCAACTTCAATTCAAAACAGTATAACCTTCCTCCCAATTTAAATGATCCTAACATCATAAATGCTCACTTCCTGACTGTACCAGGAAATGATAGTGTAACGATCTCTGAACTTACTTTTTATGAATTTAATCGCTTTACCTCTTCTTTATTCAGTTTGAAACCGGTGAATGAACTGTCTCTAAGACTATTATGAAAATTAAGTCAAACGCTCTAGGTGCTGATGGCATATCACGTGACATGATCGTGCTGACACTTCCACATACCCTGAAAACGATTACAGCTTTGGTTAATACATCCATTCAAAATGGGGTTTTTCCGGATGTGTGAAGGGAAGCTATAATCAAACCAATTCCTAAAAATAATAGCCCGAGCGACTACAAGGATCTCAGACCGATCAGCATTTTGCCATTCCTCTCCAAGCTCATAGAAAAAATCGTTTGTCAACAAGTAACAGAGTATCTTAATGCAAATGGGATCTTGCCTGAAAAACAATCTGGGTTTAGAGCAGGTCGTAGTACAGCGACTGCACTACTAGATGTCGTCGATGACATATTGTCAGAGGCTGATCTTGGAAATGGGACTTTGATGGCTCTATTGGACTTTTCACGTGCGTTTGATACGATTAATCACAACCTTCTTATATCCAAGCTTGCTTACTATGGATTTGACTCTGTTGCTTTGAGGTGGTTTTCAAGTTATTTAAGAGACCGTTCTCAAAAGGTGGAACTGTGCAGTGAAACTGGTGTCAAAAGTTGTTCTGAGGCCTCACCTGTTCCTCGTGGAGTGCCTCAAGGATCAATATTGGGGCCAATTCTTTTAATACTCTACTGAACTGTAGCTATCACATCTATGCCGACGACCTTCAAGTATATTTGCCATGCCAACCTAGTGACACTTTAATCGCGGTAGATGCCATTAATCAGGACCTGAACCGTATAGATGATTGGTGCCTTCGTAACAACCTTGTCTTGAACCCAAATAAATCCAAATTCATGGTTTTAGGTACTAAGAAACAACGGCAGAAAATCAACGAGTTTGTACCGCAATTGAAAATAAGAGGTAATATTATCAAACAAGTTACGGAAGCTAGGAATCTGGGAGTGATCATGGATGTAGACTTGAGATTCCATAATCATGTTTGTGATGTTGCTAAAAACTGCTTCTATAGGCTGAAGGTTTTGTATCAATTTCGGCAGTACTTATCCATAGACCTTAGAATCACTCTATGCGAATCACTTATACTCTCAAAACTCAATT